>VMDR010017846.1:0-19714 GCA_007922815.1 Macrotus californicus | reverse complement strand
CCAATTTGTCAGCATTGAGGCTGGCTTTGTTATATCCAGTGTCCCTATAAATTTCTGACTGAATATGAAAAACTATCCTGAGAATTTATTTGAGTCTTTTTTGAGAAGTTTAGTTTCCTCATGGAATTTTTTTTTAAAAAATCATCTTTCCTGCATCTGGGTGTAAGTGGAATCCTGGCAGAAGAATATTTATCCGGAACTTGAAAACTCATGGATTTATGAATATTAACCCATGAGTGACAAGTCAAGTTTTTGTGACAGCTGGGCATTGGTTCCTAGGTTCCAAAACTAAACATCCAATGTTGCCTAAAAGATAACTAATGTCTGACTCGTGGTGTTTATTTAAAACATCTGTGAACATTCACATTAAATGATAAAAGCAACATTTATCTTGGGCTCTCTCTACACAGCCAAGGAAATGAAGCAACTGCATGTTCACACAGTTCCTGCATTGAGTTTTAAAAGTAAACTTTGATTGCTTATACATCCCTTAAACCATAAAGTATGCTCTGGGCTGTTCTTTCCAAATGCTGAAATAATTATTTTCTAAAGAATAAAGGTTCATGCTAAAGGGCAAAGTCATTAGGATAAGAAAAGCGATGCGCAATCTGCCATGGGGGTTGGGCGGCAAATGAACTGCACTGGGGTGAAGAGCACCAGGAATGCGTATGGGACTTCGGGATCATCTGGGGCCCGTGGCCGTGAAGGTGGGGGCAAAACACAGATGTGAGTCTCGTGTCCACGGATAATTTGGTTCAGGGGGTGGAGCCTGGAACAGTTTTAGTATTAGAACCATAGCCCCTGAGACTCGTCTGAAAAAGGCATCTGTTAGCAGTCATTGTTTGAAGGGGTTCAGCATTAAAAGACTGAAGAAGTCCCATTGACCTCGGCATTTAGGTATAGCCGCTATTTTTACCTCTTTCTCGTGCAAGACAAATAATGCTTGATTTTTAGACCTCTGAAAAATAAATTCCATTAACGTGTCCATTGATGTGCATGTTAGCTCTTTCTCCTTCATTTTTCTCTCCTATTCAAGAAAGTACTACAGCACTTGAAAAAAATGTATTTTCTGAACATTTCAATTCAAAGTGCTATAGCACTTTCTTGACTGTGAGTGTGAGAGAGTGGCACAGAGGTCATGCTTTTGTATTAATGAGTTACAGAAAGAAAATCTCACATCGGTACTGTTGCCACTAATCATCACATCTCTCAACGTCCACCTCACTAGTAAAGTAATACCAAAGTTGTAAATCTTTAAAATGCAAGAAAAACAGTTCTGTTGGAAGAGCCACCAAAGAGGTGGCCAATTAAAAAGGAACAAAGGAAGATCCAATAACTGAGGATGATGATGGCCAAATCAGAAGATCTTCAGCAGGCCAAGAGCAGTAAGTTCTTCTGAGCTGAAGCCACTGTATAAAGAATTGTTTGTGTTTCAGGTTGTGTGTATTTCATCCACATCACCCCGGCTGGATCAGTGCAGTGTCTGGAAATGTCGCCATATTATTGTCCAGATATATCTGGTAGAAAGAGACTTTCTGTGTAGCTAGAGCATAGCACGGTCAAGAGGGAGAGCTTTAAGCAGGCATCGGAAGGATGAATTTAACAAGTGCAGCAATGATGGGACTCTGATCAAGGAAGCCCAGTGATGGCAGAGACTGCATGCAGCACACAGCAGGAGCCTGACAAAGACATGTTAACTGGGAAGCCTCAGAATTTAACAAGAGATGCAATAGCATTGCTACAGCAGCCGATATGTTTGAATGCTGGAGAAACTAAGCTTTTTTAATGAATACTTCTTTCTGAAAGACTTAGAAAGTCATAGTTCAAAACTTAGACTGTAGCATGGATTGGCCACTTATTTAAGTCAATGAACTTGAGCAGATTATTTAAGTTCTGTGAGCCTCACTTTCTTCAGCAGTAACCAACAGCTGCTTTAATTTCTAACATGTATGTAAAGTACTTAACAAAATTCCTGACACAGAAGAAGCATTCAATAAATAAATTTTGCCCTGTTGATGCACAAAGTTGCTAACAGAGCAGAGGATGGGATTCACATCTCTTACATCCATCACTATACATGTATCAAACTGTTATTTACTGGCTTTTCATATGTGACACATATCAACTGCATGCATGTTATTCTTAATATTACACCATGCACCTGAATATCCATTTCCTACCAGAACTAGTGTGTAACATTAAACGGCACTACAACCAGCTCATTTTTTTCAGTAATATTCCTATTATAATTTCTGAACATTTCAATTCATCAATGTTAAAGATAATTTCCTCCCCTCATAAAATATTAACATCCTTTTCGGTGTGACTGAGAAATGTCTTCAAGCAACTTCTTCCTGTCATTAATTAAAATAATGAGTGGTGTAATATTAAATGTGTAATTCTCTGACAAGCACTCAGGTGTTTGCCGAGAAGTCCCTTTCTGTCAAAAACATCTGCAAAATAATATGGTAAATGAAAAAGTCGATACTTTAATACACTACAGGGTAATCCCCAAGTCTAGGTAGGCAAAGTGCCAAACTGGCAAAGCTTGTTCTCCTGGCATGGTGCCATGGCTTCCTCATTTTTCTTTTTCTGATGTGTTTGATGAGGATTTTGCTCAGCCCCTCCCCATTTCCGCGGCCTTACTTATCCGACAAGAAAATGACAACAAACACATCCTAACACAGGTTAGCTCTTCTACTTCCCACAGATAGTGTCTCACACAAACACAGTGATCATAAATATTTTAGTTACTTCGACAGACTTGGTCACAGCCGCAGTTAATAAAAATAGTTGCGTGACTCCTGCCCCAGTAGTAAAAGTGAATTATTGCTTCTCATTGGTTGTATGTCCTCTGTGAGATACATTTTAATGGGCACTCAGGTCCCTTCCCAAGAGGCTGGAGTCCTTCCCTTCCTTTCCCCCCTCTCAATGTTGTGTTCCAAGACGTTGACTAGTAAGTATGTTAAGATCTTAAAGCTATAAAACTCAGTCATCCAACACTTTGTGAAATGAGTTAATTGATTTGTTCACGACTTGACTGGTCTGACTCCCAGTCACGTGATGTTTTGCACTTTGTGAAAGGCTGGCCTAGTCTTAACACCTTTGATCCTCAGACGTATCCCAAGAAGGAGTAATTCCCCCACTTTTCTAGTGAGAAAATGAAGCTCAGAAAGAGAACTGATTCCTGCCAAAAACGCGAAAGAGGAAATACACATGTGCTTATTAAAATGTAAAATGTGAGTAAGATCATCATTCTAAATATTAGATACACATAATTGGAAAAACAAAATCCAGGAGCAAAGAAGGGAAATAGTGAATATATGAAAAGAGCATATAGACTTTCACATTGTATTCAAATATTTTTCAACCATCAACTCTTGGGTAAAATATTATTAAAGAAAACATTTATTTTTACTTGACAGAAACAAAAAGAGTCTTCAGTGATATTTTGCCTGGGAGTTCGTGGGTGAGAAGTATTTAAATATGATATAGAATATTTAAATATGATTATAGAATATTAAATATGATACTTTGTACAAAACACGGCCTTTGTCTTTGTCTTACATAGCGTTCTCTAGGGAATTTTATTTGGCCTGAAAGTTGTCTACTGGGGCGTGTTCTCGGAATGGCATGAAGGGAATAAGAGAAGCAGAGCTGTAAAGCCTTTGAAATAGCAACCTTAGCTCATCTCATTCCATATTGTCCTGAATTAAAGGTAAAGGACCCAGGACTTTGTGCCCCAAACTGGCCTGCCATTGCAGCAGTCTAACTCTAAGGAGAGGGTATATAACCTTGGACCAGGCATCTTCCTATGACTGAAAGCAAGTTACAGAAAGAGATTCGGCTGTGAGCTATCGACAGCCAACATGCCCAGCAGATGGAAGGAGGAATGCCTTGGTCCTAAAGGCAGTCTGGGTAGAATAGCACAGCATCCACGTTAGCCTGGAAAGCAATTCTATGCTCTTCCCTACCTGAGACAAATACTATTTATCTTTCAAAATCCAGGCCAAATAGCGTTGTCTCTGTGAATCCTCTGTAATCACTCACTAGAGTTATTCTTACCATCACTGTTCCATTATACCATATTTTATGTCTCTGCCATAATATTTATCACAAGCCTCACTAGTCTGTGAGTTCCATGATGATGGGTCCGTATCTTATTTATTACCCTCTCTCCAGTGCCCAGCACAGCACCATGCTGTAGTAACTAATAAATATTGAATTAAGAGTCCACACCAAGTCAGCAGCATGGGGGTCCTCTTCTGAATGCTCCTCTCCTTCCAACCTTGTTGATGGAATGAAAATTAATCCATATACATATATAACTAGAGAAGATCTGCTGATGTTCTGCCCTGAGGTTCTTGCATAAAACATTTTGTTGAGGAAGGATTTATATCATTTATACCCAGAGGAGGAAGTGAAGTAAAATAAGAGAGACAGTTGCAGGAAGGATTGCATACAACTCAAAATTAAGTGAGCTGAATTCCAACCCAGGCACTGCCAGGCTGTATTTGGGAGATCTGAGAAGGTACTAGCTCTCTGTATACTACAGTTTCTTAGGAAATAAGGTTGTGTGATTTCATCAGAGAATGTCAGAGCTACAAGGAGACTTGTAGAACTTTTAATGCTTACTCTGCATCGCCAGAATAAAGTGAAAAAGGCTAAAGGTATTTTATAAAAAAGTACCTTTTCAGAAAACAAAGTTTTAGTTATTTACAGCTGAAATGGGTGTGTGCAGCAAACTTAGGCAAAATAAATTGAGTAACAGAGGCAATAGTAAATTGAAATTCAAAAATTTTAGGCATATCACCTAAGTCAGTTCATATGCGCAGGGGCACAATGTAAACCAAAGACTAAATATTCCAATGTACCTAAAATTATTCTTAAGTGCATCCTTTTTCCCCTAATACTGTCTCCTAGAAACCTCATTATTGTCTTATGATTTTATTGGTCTCTACTGGGTCTGGACAAATCTGTGGAAGGATGGACCAGCCCACGTTGTTATTAGATACTTCTCAGCATCAGTTTTTGCTGCCAACCAAAGATATTTTGGAGACAAGACCAACTAGAATATTCTATGTTGAAATACCAATTATAATTTTTGAATTTTGTTTTTTTTTGAAGAGGTGCATGTCATGGCTTTAGCATTTTAGCAGAGGAATCAGTAGTAACTTCATCGTAGAGAAAACTCACTACACTTCAAATAACTAAAGTTAATATCACTGATATTAGGAATAATTCACATCTTGTACTTTATGATATAAAACACCGAAAATGGTCCAACAATATCTCTATGGTATTCCTTTAAGTAATGCAAATATATGAATCTAATAAGATAAATTAGACAAGTATATCCATATTTAGGACATAACTTTGGAATAACTATCCAATACTCTCCTAAATTATCAGGGTCAATAAATGTAAAGAAGGACCAAAAAGTTGTTACAAATTAAAGAGAGTAAAGACACATGAACACTAACCATGATGTGTCATTCTAGATTGGACCCAGGAATACCTAAACAAGTCATCACTGGGAAAATCCACAAAATCGAAAAACGGTCTCCAGCGTACATGCCAAATAAGCAAGTGTCATCATATGCATAACGTTTATGTGGATCTTCACACAATGTCCATATGGTTGCAGGCCTATCATAAAGTAGTCAAAAGACACCCAGACTATCTGGCTCCCTCTGGTAGCCCAGCATAGTGGTTAAAAGCATGGGATGGGGTTGGCGATCAAAAGTAGCTGATCTTTGGGGCTTTACAAAAAAAGAAGGAGAAAGTATTCAAAAAGGACAAATATAACATTTAGTAATAACTATTTCTAAGTTGAATGCAATTATTAAGAGAATAAATTAATTCTAAACAACCAGAGAGGAAGTCAAGAATCCTCATTTCAGAAAATCCTGAAGGTAACAGAAGCTGGGAAGACACATTGTAGGAGTGTGCATATATAACTTCAAAGCAGGGACAGGCTGGTAGCCTAAGAGTATCCTCGGGGCTGATTTTATGGGATGAATATGAGGCTTGAAGCTAATAAAGCACAAATGTCCGACAGAAAGATGTGACAAGTAAAAGTGAGAGCTGTCACATGGCCCTACAACATGTGTACAATGTGACAATTTCTACAAACCTTGGAAGATACGCATAATTTTACATATTCACAATGACTCAAGAGTTCTTTGTTGGATATCAATTAAGTTTTGGGTCTTGAGGTTGAAATAGAGAATTAAATATATTTTAGAGTTTATTAAAGATAACCAATTAAGCACACAGACATACTATTGTTTAGCAATAGGCTTATTTGACCATTTCTCATAGATGTTTTAGAAACAACATGGAACAGACTGACAACTGCCAGAGGAAAGGAAGGGTGGTGGAAAGAAGGGGAAGGGATTAGCAAAGAACATGCATGAATGGCCCATGGACATGAACACCAGTGTGGGGATTGACTGTGGGAGTGGAGGGCGGGGGTAGGTTGGGTGGAGAAGGGCAAAGGGCAGGGATTGGGATGGCTCTAATAGAATAAACAAGAATAAAAAATAAGAAAAGAAGCACTTTCTATTTTCCCTATTTTTGTACAACTTCATGGCAGTTAAATATCCTTAAATTCTCTTTGAAATCAGAATATAATAAAGTATTTTTAAATCCTAGTATTTATTGCCTTATTGCTCAGGACTCTAACTTTAAATAGCTTTCCTACCTCCTTAAGAGATCTTAGTCCACAACACTTTTTCTATTCTGGTCTCTTTTCGTCTTTCTCTTTCATTCTTTTCTCCCACTTTCTCTTTTAGCAAATAATCACTAATGACTTCTTCCATCTTTCCAGAGTTCTACATCCCCTTTCTTCGTCAGAGTGAATCACTTGTTTAAACAACCCAATTCTGCTTCCTGTCAGGTCTTGGGCTGGTGAGTATCATCTAATCCTTCAACCTTCAAGTTAAAGATCACATTCTCAAGAAGGAGGTTTATGACCTACAGACTATGTCCCCTTCCTTTCCTAATGTTCCAACACCATCTAACAGTCACTGCACATTTCACTGCAGCTACTGGTTAAATTTTGTCTTCCACACTAGGATATAAATGATGTCAAGGCAGGTATTACCACCTTAGTTGTTTTATTCACTGTGTCCTCATTATCACTTGGTATCACATACAAGAATTTAGTATTTATTTGGGTACTGATGAATAACTAACTGAATACATGGATGAATAGATGGGTGGACAAAAAGATGAATTTATAAATGTAATCTTCCAGGCACCAATAATACTGTAGATCATATGGAGGTCATATATATGTAGATCATCAGGAGACAGCAATGGATGGGATTTGGCCCTTTATTTTAAGATGTGGAAAATTTAAATCAAGAGATATACGTGTACTAGCCTAAAGCTATGTCAGGGAAGTAGAGCTCATGCTGCTTTAAAGCATGTGAGTGAAGGGTTGCTGGGAGGTGCAAAGGAAAGAATGAATGCCTTGGAGCGCCAGACAAGGAAGGAATCACAGAGGGAATGAATCTGAATTCGGTCATGAAGAAAGAATAGAAAATTGATGAATATGAAGGGAGGGAAAATACTATCCCAAGCTGTAGAGCTAGGGTTTCCAATCAGGATGGCTGTGAATGCAGCCCAACACAGGGAAAATCATAAATTTCCTTAAAACAATATGAGATCTTTTTGTGATTTCATGTCACAATGGATTTAATGTGTGGCCCAAGACACCTCTTCTTCTTCCAGTGTGGCCCAGAGACACCAAAAGTTTGGACACCCCTGTGAGGATTGCTCAGAGGTGACATAGTCAGACCTATGTAGTCTATTTAGGGTCCGTTGGAATAAAGTTCTATAAAATGATTTAATCAGGAAAAACATGGGCATGGAACAGAACACGGATGGTTTTAGCAATGAGGCTAAAGAGTTCAGAATTTAATCTGTAGGAAATAGGGATCCATAAAATACCTTGGAGGAAGTTAATCAGTTTTTTAAGGACCCTAACTAGCAGCAAAGTGGAGAGTTCCCTATAGAGACAGAAAACAACCCAATGAAATAGGAAGCTGTTTAAATAATGATGGCAAAGAATACCGACAAACGTAATGCCGTGTCAAAAGAATCCATTAATACAAAGTTTATATGCATTATTATACTTGAATGGCCATTCTCAATGTCATTGTAATATACACTGTAATACACATACCAACTTAGATGTAAGATTGATACACTTATAGAAAAAGCACCAAATTGAATTTACTAAAATTTATATCCGAACATCAAATTTGCAAGGAGACCTATATTCAAACACAGATTAAGGCAACTGAGCTCATTATAGATAGTTACCCACTAATTAGATCAGCACCAAGTTTATATTTCTGTCTATGGTTGATACATAAAAAGATTCTACTGTATCAAAATTTACCTTTAATACTATTATAACTTGTCTTGGAAATAATAGCCCATAAACTACAATGACATGTTACATTTGTAGCTTGAAAATTTTAGTGACATATATATTGATTTGGAAATGTATTTATTTAGCTTTTGATGGTACACGTTTTCTAGGGTACTAAAGAGAATGTGATTGAAATGGCTGTTTATTTTGAGGTCCTGGTTGTTTTTATCTGTTTGTTTCATCCTGATTAAGCTGCAGCTTCTGTTAACCTTGGTGAATGCATGTCTTTTTCCTGATTTCATGGCAATTGCCTGCAGCTTCAATCTGCTTCCAGTGTTGTGACAGCTTATTAAAAAATAAAATAAAATAAAACAGCACTAACAAACCAGAACCAAAGTCAGCTAGGCAGGAGGAGAGGAAGAGGAAAGGAGACATGGGAGATTTTCGTCCTACTGAATTTCACGGACTAAATGTTTGTGTTCCTCCCAAATTCCTATGTTGAAGCCCTGACTTCAAATATGATGGTGTTTGGAGAAGGGGCCTTTGGGAAAAAACGAGGTTTAGATGAAGTCATGAGGGTGGGACCCACATGATGGGATTAGTGCCTTTTTAAAAAGTAGGAGAGAGAGAGGAAGGGCACCAAGAAAAGGCCCTGTGGGGACAAGATAGGAAGGCAGCCTTCTGCACGCCAGAAGGAGGGCTCTCCCATGACGAAGAATCTGCATGTACTTTGACCCTGGACTTCCCAGCTCCTGACCTCTATGAATTAATTAAATGTCTGTTGTTCCAGCCATCTAGCCTATGGAATTTTGTTACGGCAGCTGAGCTAAGACAGTGGGCCTAACGTATATTACGTTAACCCATATTCCTCTTTCCAAAAGCTATCCTTGTCCTGGTATAGCTAAGCATTTTGGTTTTATCTACAAAGTAAGAATGTGACGTTCAATGACAACAGGTTTTCTAAGTGCTACCAACTGTAAAATGGAAGTATAGCTTGATTAACATATAAAAAATTAAAACAAAACTGAAAAATGTTTCCTTCAGGCTCTGTTGCTTACAAGTGTGGTGGACAAAATAATTGTTCAGGGTTTTCCGGCAGCTTGTAGGTGCTCCCCATAGGACCTCTTTGGTGTCCAGTCTACACTTGTGTCTTGTGGAAACTTGTCTAGGAGAATGGCCCAGGCTACACAGGGGAAGGGACATTGTTAACTGTGAGAAATTCTTGCTAAGGCTGAGGAAACAGCATGGTCGAAGTGAGGAACCACCAGAAAAACTGCGGAGAGAAGTGAAGGTAGAAATGGAGGCAGAGGCTCCCCATGGCAATTACAAAGAGTGAAAAAGGTAAAACGAATAAATAATAAGTACCCAGCTTAGAAACCACAGGGATTAGGTACAACGTAAATTAGATTTAATGGACTATCCCCAAAGAATAGTCAAAAAGACTAAACGTATGGGTAAATCAGCATTTCCCACAAACTTGATGTTCTCCTAGTACATCGGAGCTCAACCCACATTTTCTCATAAAAGAATTATGTTTATTTTCTTTTCAAAAAATAACTTGGCAGTCCTGACCATCCCCTCCCCCACCCTTTCTGAAATCTCTTCCCTTGGTTGCTTACAATGGTTTATTTTGTTTATGTGCAAGTTCCATATGTCTCTGGAATTTCTTGTGTCAGATTTGAGTTTCTTTGCTTAGAAATAATCTGTTTAGTTTATTTACCTGTATGATAGGTTCTCTCCTGAATTGCCTTCCAAAGAATATTTTATTGTGTTTGTTTCAGTTGTGGGTTTTTCCTTTGTTTATGGTTTATTTTCTGTGGGAACGCCACATTATTACCTCTCTCAAAATGTTTGGATGCTACAGCTGTGTTAATCTGAGTTCTTTCCTTATTTTTGGCAACTTAATGATGTCTCAGGAACAAAATAAAATCTAGCATTGTCTTATTTGTAGCATCTCAGCACATTCTGAGGTCAGACTGTCTCTATGGAGGTCAGATCTCCAGCATCCTCAATTCTGTGGACATTAAGAGAACCACGAGGTAAATCTCTGCTCTACTGAGCTCAACAGTGTTAATCCTCAGGACCTGCTGCTCTGAAAGTAGTGAAATAGGAGCTTGAGTTCACTTGCAATGTCCATTCCAAGTAATCACAAAGTGTGACTTAAGGTCAGCTCTCTGATCTTCAACTATTCTTCACCTGGGTCCATAATAGCTACCTCATAAGCAATTATGAAGGAAAAGGAAACACTAGCTGTTAAGTGTCTAGTGGAGTTCCTGGGATACATTAGGCACTGGATACCTGTGGGTATGATTGTTGCCCCTGCTATTGCAACCTTAGTAGGTATGATTTAAGAAAAACAAGAAGCCCATTATAATGGGGATGTAATGGGGGAATGATACTAGACTTAGAAACATTGACATCAGCAAGCAGAACCACTGAAAAGCAGCTGCATCTATAACATAATAGATGATTTAGTATTATTATTATGAAATGAAGTCAAAAGTTCATAAGACAAAGACATGTGTGGCTACTGAGCAAACCTTCTTTTGCATCCTTAATACCCACTGAGAAGAGTCATTTCATCATGGTCTTATTACTGATAAAATAAGAGCAAGGTCATTTAGAAAATAAATGTAAACCTAGCTCAACTCTAATTAGTTTAAGAAGACAATGAGGCATGCATGTCACTTGGTAAGGTTTCCATTTAAAATCGTTCATATTTTAAGATTTAAAAATGCAATGAGGTGCAACAATTTAGAAAACTGAGAGGGAGAATTCCGTAAACATGGAGGCCCTAAGAGAATGGCACATGTAAAGAGAGAAAAATCTTAAGTTGGCCGCCTGTATTTCTTTCTACCTGCTTTGTTTGACTGCTTGGTAGTCTGGTACCAGGTCACAGGTGGAAGGCACTGAGGACCATTATACCATGTAAATGTTTATAATAAATCATAATTACTGGCACACCTGTGGTACATAACTTTGTGAGGTGGTGCGGCAAAGATGCTGAAAATGCTCAATGCAGAAAGCAAGAAATAAAACTCTCTCATTTTTTTTAACCCACCATTAGATGCAATCCAATTCACCTGTTTCATTACTTGGACCAGCCACTGGCGAGGCTGTGAAGGGGAAGTTGGTCTCCAATGTGTCCCATCTCCTCCAGGCACCTCCCCAGCTCCCAACAGAGATTCTCAGGGTCCCCAGGGACCATGGCTTCTTTAGACTTTGTTCTCAAAACAGATCAATTAATTTGGCAAGTCAAAAACTGTAATTAACAAGTCAAAAATTATGATTAATTATTATAGAATCTAAGTCAATAAACTTGGCAAAGTCTCCCAATATTCAATTGCCATCATTATTATTACTGTATCACAAATCATTTAATTTGCTTCCTTAGCTGTATGTTTTGCATTCCCCTTCATGATGTCCCAAAAACTTGGTCCAAGATTACATGTGATAGCAGGTCTGAGATGGGCCCGTCTGCACAATTGGGAAGATTCTCTGTAGACCAATACCATTGAGGTGAAGGATCCTGGCTTTAAAACCTATTTTTGCACTATGTAAGATGAGTAGAAAACTACGTGTTTGAACAGACTTACTGTATTCTTCTTTCTACCACTCCACTCATAGCATTTATGTTATTGAAATGTGTTTCAGTCTTATGCTAATGGGTAAATTGGGAAAGATTTTCTGAAGTGGCAGCTGTATTACAAGAATATTTTTGAAGGACTGTTTTAATTAAAATCCATAATATTCTCTTGGGTACCACTGAATACTGGAGAAAACTGAATATGAATGGCATATGTCTGAATGCATGCTTTTTTTCCCCCTTCTTCCCTTAACCCTTTCGGTATCTGATGACCTGTGTAGACAAGCGCCGGATATATCCGGCGCCCATACAGTGGCTCACAACGGCTCACCTCGTACAGCGGGAGTGTCGCGGCAGAAAGAGCGCTCGTACCAAAAGGGTTAATGGACATTGAAAAGGTGTATGATCCCTGGGTTGCTTAAAGAAGGTTATATAGCTCACCAATATACGTCTCACCACCTACAAGTGCAGAGGTTTTCAAGATAAATCTTGTGGGTATTAGTATCATTTTCAATTTTATCATTTCACGCTAACTCTCATTTTCCATTTGTTCTAATTTCTTCATCCACTCATTTTAAATTTGTTTTATCTGTTTGTGTATAGCAAGAAGCATAAACATTATATCAATATTTTCAATTTCCTAAAAAATTACTTAAGCCTCTGCCTAAACCTCTTCCACCTCTTTCCATCAAACAAACATACTGAACGATAAAATTTACCCCCTAAATCACCTCACTTTCCACCCTCTGGAAAAATAAGGTCAATGGCATAACAAGGAAACAGTGTCTCAGTCATGGAAATTCTCAGGAATAGATGCTCTGAATATAACTCCGCCAGATCTAATCATATTTAATTATTTTTCCCCAACTCTTAAAGTTTGAAACTAAATTCACTGGCGGGTCAAAGGTTCTGACAAAGCAATCAACAAACGCTGTAAGATCCAGAGAGAATGGATGTTGATAAAGTTTTAAAAGACAGGAAAATCTTTACCCCCTGAACTCAGGGAAGAGGAAACACAGCCTGGGGATATACCAACAAGGAATTAATGAGCCACAGGACCTGAAGTCTAATAGAGAGCAAAGCATATTAATGAGCTCAAGGCTCATGTTCACCCTCAGTCAGGTAGTCTGAGTAGATCTACCTGGTGTCCCTTCCCTCTCTGATTCCTTGTCAATGAATCATTCATGCTGCTGCCAGAGGGTTATGACATTCCATGTTTCAGTTCCTCATCACCTACAGGATGAAGTCCAGACTGTTATTTACTGGCACTCAAGGCCACCCCATAAGAGGCCAAAAGTGACTGTTCTTGCCATCAGACATCTTCTCAGATGCTCTCTAGTCATATAATTTTGCTGTCTAAATAAATCATGCAATTACAAGCTCCTTTGGATTGGTTTTTGTTTTTTGTTTTTGTTTTGTACAGATTGGTCTTTCATCCCACAATACCCTTTCTGTCATGCTCTGTCCACTCAAATCTCACTCAGTCCTCAGAACGCAGCTCTGATGGAAAACCCCCTCAGAAGCCTACCTATGTATTCAGTCTGTGTCTTCACACACAGAGCTTGCCCTTGGACCATGAAAAATAACAGGTGTTTCAGAGCCCGGAACTATTACAGACAAAGAACTAACCCGAAAGATTAACTGGGGATATTATCCGTATTTAGTTCCAAGAACTATCTGGAGAATTTAAAAGGACAATATATGTTAAGTCCGTAGTACTTGATAAATATTAATTACATGGTAAATACTCATGCTAGCTAGTAAGTGACAGTTTATGACCTCAAATGTGGGGCCTCTGACGGGGAGAGCAATTTTGCACAGGTGAGCGTACCTGTGCAGAGGTACTGTGCTCCTTCAATACCACAAACCCTGTGTTTCCAGGTTGATTTACTTCCTCTTGTGGCCTCTTAGAGACTCACTCTTAGCAAAGGAAAACACTGAGCTCCTTTATACCGTGTTTCAGAGGCAACTGCGAGATCCATCCAAGTCTGAAGATGGAGATACAGATGGCCATGGGAGAAGGTAGAATTAAGTAGTGCAAAGCTTCCAGCGCTTACCAAGCCACAGGAAGTGGCTAGCATAAGATGGAATTTATCAGATTTGTTTGGAGTTTTGACTTTGCCATATGGGTTCAGACAAAACTGAAATGCAAAACAGAATTCTAAATCATTCGAAGCTGTGAATGGAAATTGCCAAGTTTTACAGTTTCGACGATGAGATGGTGAGACCATGGGAGGAAAGGGAGGTACCCTGCAGGAAGAAAAGGGTCTCGTTCTCTTTCCTTCGTGTTTATAAGTAGGGGCTAAAATGCTGATGAAAGCTGGGGTGAAAAAACACAGGAGGGAGCTTTCCTCTTCAGCCACACCAGGACTGCGGTGCGCCAGGAAGAGTGAAGGGGTGGCAAAGGCTAAAGGGGGCAAACACACGGTGATAGAAGTACATTTGACTTGAGTGGGTGGGCACACAATGCAAGGGTTGTCCCAGTTTTTCCCCCTTTGCCCTCCTCTGTCCATCCTCACACCGTTATCCACATTCGTGGGTCATTCATACATGTTCTTTGACTGCTCCCTTCCCCTCCTCTCTACCATCCCCCCCTTCCTCTGGCAGCTGTCAGTCCATCCCCTGTTTCCATGTCTTTGGCTCTGTCTCCCTCGTTAGTTTATTTTGTTAAAAAAGGAGGGTGTGAATGTGGCTCCTGTCATTCTGTCGTTCCCTAGTTGTGATATCCTGGGAAAATTTTACTTCAGTACGTACTACTAGTATGTCTTCTTTGATTTCAGTGCCTTGATGGATTTAGTGATCTGAAAATTAAGTATTATAGTGATAGCTGAGTTTTGGGAGGTCCCCGGGGCCTTATCATTGGCTTGGCATGCAATGTTTTAAAAGGGTTGTGATGTGTATACATATATGTTCCTATGTACTTTCCTCGCAAAACAAAAAATCAAGTGATACCAGATTTTACATATTGGCACATACCACAATTTTTTTATTACCAATATCATAGACTTTAAAAAATTTCAGTAAATGTAGGTTGCATCTTGTCTAAATATAAGTAAACACGCGTGCACACACACACGTATACAACTTCTAATTTATAATGATTTGTTTTACAGATTTTTAAAATTTTAATGTAATAAACAATGAAACTATTCTTTTTTACAAATATTCTTCAAGCAGCACAGGTAAATGTGTCTATCTGCATAGTTTCTTCGTTTACCATTTGAACAGTTAATAAAGTTTTACTTTGAAAAGAGTTTTAGATTTAATCAGAAAAGAGTTGCCGGAATATTAAGTGAAGGTCGCTCTACAGCCTACAGGTGGTCTTCCCGCTTGTTAATGTCTTACATCAAAGTGCCGCCTCTGAACCAACATCGGCAGGTAATGCGTCTCTAGTCATGTTCTCTTCAGCGCTCCTCAGTTGTATGTTTTTTAAAACTTTTGACTTTGAGATCATTATAGATTCATGTGCAGTTATACAAACTAATGGAAAGATCTTGTGGATCACTTCCCAGGTTCATTCAACAGTGATACCCTGAAGATCTTCAGAACAGTGTCACAACCAGGAGGCTGACATTTTGAGTCAAGATACAGAGCATTTCCATCATCACAAGGATCCCTCACATTATTCTTTGGTAAATGCAAACACTTTTCTCGTATTCACGTCCCCTTGTTACCATTAGCAGCCAAAATTTGTTCTCTATTTCTATAATTTCGTCAGTCTGAGAATGGGACGTAACAAATCATTATAGAGAAGCTTGCGGATTGGCTTTTTTAAGAAAGTCCCAGTAATTCTCCGGAAATCTATCCAGATGATTACATATTATCTATCATTTATTTCATTTTGTTGCTGAGTAGCAGTTCATGACCAGGCTGTGGCACATTTTACCCCTCTATTACAGGGCATCTGTCTGGCTGGGCTCCCGTTTGGGGATATTATGGATAAAACTACTATGCATTTGTGTACAGATTTTCTGAGAATGGAACTTATCTCTCTGGGACAAATGTCCAAGAGTGCAATGGCTGGGTTTGATGCTTCGTTTTCTCAGGCACGGCACAACTGTTTTCCAGAACGAACACACCGCTCTCGTCAGCCGTGCGTTAGAGATCCAGCTTCTCGGCGCCCTTACCAGCCTTTGTCGCAAATGTTTTCAGCTCACGGCCTTCTGAGAGGTGTGCGGAAATAGCTCGCTGTGGTATTAACATGCAGCTCCACAATAGCTAATTAGTTTGAAATTTTTTTCATGTGCTCATTTGCCATCTTCGGTAAAATGTCTCTCCATGACTTTTGCCCATTTTTTAATTGGGCTGTTTGCTTTGCATTGTTGAGTTTTGAGATTTCTTCGTCTATTCTAGAGTCTAGCCTTTGGTTGGTCGTGTGGTTCACAAATGTTTTCTCGCGTTTTTGTGCTTCTATTTTCATCTGCTTAATTAATTTTTTTTTTCAGAGCAAAAGCCGGAAGCTTTATGGAATCCAAAATACCAACTTTTCCTTTTACAGATTGTGCTTTTGCTGTCCAGCCTAACAAGTCTTTGCCTAGGGTAATAGCTCAAAGATTTGCTCTCTCTTTCTGTTTAACTGCGGTAGTTCTACCGTTTTACAACAGTGACAGCTGTTACGACTCTCTTCATTGCTAATAGGCACAAGCACAAATGTTTTTGATGAAAATCCATGTGATCTTAAACTTCATATATTTTTTAATTTATTATTCAACTACGGTTTACATTTGATATTATTTTGTATTAGTTTCAAATACGCAACATAGAGGTTAGACAACTGTATACTTTACAAACTTCATAGGTATATTTTATTGATAAAGGTTTGATTTAATGCACTGTATTTTGAAAAAAAATTATTGAATTTATCGGGGTTATATTGGTTAATAAAGTTATATGTATTTCAAGGGTACAATTCTACAAATCATCTGTACACTGTTTGCAGATTCACCACCTAAAATCAAGTCTCCCTCCATCACCATTTTCCCACTTTTACCCTCTTTTAACCGCCATCCTGCCGCCCTTTCCCTCTGGTAGTCACTTGTTGTCTGTGGCTATCAGTTTTATTTATTTACTTACTTATTTTTGCTTAATCCCTTCAATTTTTCACCCAGGGCTCTTCCCCTCTGACAGCTGTCAGTTGTTCTTGGTTTCTAGGAGTCTGTTTCTATTTTTTTTTTGTTAGTTTATTTTGTTCATTAGAATCCACATATGAGTGAAATCATATGGTACTTGTCTTTCTCTGATTGGCTTATTTCATTTAGCATAATGCTCTCCAGGTCCATCCATGCTGTCACAAAAGGTCAGATTTCCTTCTTTTTTTACGGCCAAGTAGTATTCGATTGTGTAAATTACCACAACTTTTTTATCCACTCATCTACTGATGGGCACTTGGGCTGCTTCCATAGCTTAGCTGTTGTAAATAACACCGCAGTGAACATAGGGGTGTATTCCTTTGTTGTGCAAAAACTTTTTAGTGCGATGTGGTCCCATTTGTTTATTTTTTTTCTTTTGTTTTCCTTGCCCACGGAGACATACAGAAAAAAAAATACTGCTTATTTGAGATTTTTTATCCATTTCTTGAGATAGGCCTGCAATACCACAAATTTCCCTTTTAGGGCTGCCATTGCTGTATTCCATAGATACATGGTAGTATCCTCACTTTCATTTATTTTTAACTCTATACCTGGTAAGTTGCTTGCCTCCATTTCATTTAGCTTTTTTTTTCCTGAAGATTTCTCTTGTTCTTTCATTTGGGGCATGTTTCTTTGTCTCCCCTTTTTGACTTCCTTTCTTGCGTTTGTTTCGATGGGTCAGGCAGTTCTGCTATGTCTTCCAGTCTTGGTAGGGTGGCCTTATGTAGTGTGTGTCCTGGTGGACCCAGTGGCACAGTCCCCTTAGTCATCTGAGGTGGGTGCTCTGGGAATGTCACTTGTGAGAGTTATGTGAGCCATTCTGTGGCAGTGGAATCTTGATTGCTGTTGACCACTGCTGTGCAGGATCAGCCTTCAGGCTGGTTGACTGTGACGATTAACCCTGTCCATGATGTACGAGCTGCTGTGCAGGTGCTGACCACACTGAGTTGAGGATTAGGTGCCTGCCAAGACCTTCCTTTGCATATGCTGCTTGAGAAGCTAACTGGATCCTGCTCTGTTGCTATCTGAAGTTGTGTGTTTCTGCGGAGTTTTGAGAGGGACTCTGGTATCCATCAGTCAGACACGGTCTGTGACTGGCCCTGGGCAACTTGTTTGGAGTTACAAAGTGATCCACAGTCTGTGGCTGCCTCTGGTGGGCTTTAGTGTGCATGGGAAGGACCAATCTGTGCCCCAAGGGTGGCTTGTACCAGCAGCAAGCCCCAGGGCAGGTCGTCAAAGGCCCAAAGCACCCTGAGATCTGCCTCCACCTGCCTCTGCCTCCCAGTCATCGAAAGAGCCTTTGGCAATACTTGAGTTGCATTAGGTAGGTCCTTAGTGAGTCACCAGGTAGGGGTGAGTGGTCTTCACCAGATGGATACAGGTTCAAACTTGGTACCAGCATGGGGTCTATGACCACTCAGCAGAAGCCCCAGGGTATACCAAGTCTAACTGCCACTTACCAGGTGCCCAGAGACCTCTGTGTTGGGGTGGATTCTCAGAATGTTGTCAGGGTGAAACCAGGAGAGTTTATCAGGCCCAAAGAGACCATGATTTGGCCCTATGAAAGAAAGTTTCTGCACCAGGTGGCATGTGATGGAACAATGGCCTTGGTTCTAGAGCCACAGAATTTAGTCTGTCCCAGATTCTGCCAGGCCTCTGAACTTAGCATGCTGGGGCCCTGGGGATCAAGGAGTTGGGGCTAGTGGATCTCCTGTGAGGGGGAGGTGCTGGTCAAATTTGGGGGAGGTGGGAGCAGTAACCCCTGCCACAGAGCTACACAACTCAGTCTGTCTTGGATTCACACAGGCTTCCTCAGCAGGGTAGGGCCACCAGAAGTAGGAAGGGCAGGGCTGCTGGGAGCCCAGAAGGTGGGGCTAGTGTATCTCCTGTGAGGGAAAGGCACCGGTCAGGTTCATGGGAAATTGGGGGGAACTGTCCTTGCCCCAAAGTCACACAACTCAGTCACCACCTGAGTCTCCCTGGACCTCTACAGCCCCTGCCCAAGCAGCTGACTCCAGCAGGGCACAAGATCCAGAGGGTGGGGCTATTGCATTCCTCCAAGCTAATGCCCCAAGGAGGGGAGTGCTCCACCCGAGAAAGATGGTGTCTGTGGACAAGGATACTGGCAGCTGTTCCCTCCCTTCTCTCCCTAGAGCCACAAACCCCAGTCTCTCCTCACACAACTCTAGTCTGGTTATAGGCTGCCAGAGCCCAGTATGAGTGGCTGTGAATAACGCTTTGTGGATTGGCCCTTTAAGAGGTCATCTGTGTCTCTAGCAGACTCCTGTTTCTCCCTGGTGGACAGAAACTCCACTGATGCTCACAGCTACACGTTATGTGGGTACCTTTTCCTGGCTGTGGTGTTCTGGGCTGGGGAGCCAAGCATGGGATTGAGACATGAGAGTTCTCAGGAGGAACCTTTGCAGATGACATGTCCCTCCAGAATCTCAGCCGCCACCCATGGAAGCAGGGCCAGCCCTTTCCATGGCTCTACCCTTCCTACCAGTCTCAATATGGCTTCTTCTGTAAATCCTTGGTTATTCGAATAAATAAATAAATACTCATAAGCAGGTTTAGGCAAAATTTTTCTTTAGTTTAAACCTGTTTGGAATT
>VMDR010017845.1:0-19706 GCA_007922815.1 Macrotus californicus | reverse complement strand
GGGAGGGGGGAGAGAGAATGCAAAAGAAAGAAAAGGAGACTTAAACAAGGAAGAGTGTGAGGTTTATCCCAGGTTCCTGCTGTCTTCTTTTGTTCAGACAAAATGCCCATTCTTAGGCATTTTTAGCATCGTTGCAAGTATCTGCCCTACACTGACAAGGCTGCACTCACTTCAAACAACAGGAAATACAATTGGTCTTTTTGTAAAAATGTTTTCTCCTGTATGCTCTGGTGCCTACTGTCTGGGCCAGGGTAAACATGCCTTTTTCTTTACTTTTATTAGCACGTATGAATCTGTGTGTCCGTCAGTCTCATGATGAATCGACTCTTGGTACTCTGGACGTTGTTGAAAGTATGATATGATATAGATCCTTTTGTGTTTTTACAGTACATTTGATTTGTATAGGCTTTTTTCTAAAACTAGTTTTTGTTGTGATTATTATAACAATTATAGATGTTCATGGGAAATAGTAACTTGATTTTCAGAATGGAAATCAATGAAATACTAAAAGTCAGTCTACGAATGCCTTATACTAGTTCCAATTTCCAAAGCACCACTATTGATTATCTTGCATGTGTAAGTCCATCAGTCTCTCTATCATTTACATAGCTAGCTACAACGTTTTATTATAAGATAAATAAAGTAACCACACATTTTGCAATATTTTAAATTATATGAGCTCTGTCCAGAAGGTATCCAGCCATGTAATATGAAAAACAGACATTTACTGAAGAAGATACATGATACCAGAAACATTGCACATAGGACAATGACGTCTCAGTCCCCTTCAAATTAGGCACCTTGGGACCTCACACAGTTCTCCCAATTGCCACCAGCTGCCCTGTTGTATTTCACTGAATCTCATCGATGGTCTGAAATCTCTTCCCTTTCAAAGGTGATTTTAGTTTTGGGAAAAGCCAGAAGTCTCAGGGCGCCAAATCTGGGCTGTAGGGAGGCTGAGTCACCTGGGTGATTTTAAGTTTTTCTAAAAACTCTGCATGAGAGGTGATGCAGAAACGGGTGTGTTGTCATGAAGAAGCTGCCCATCACTGGTTGCCCATAGCTGTGGCCTTCTGAATCATTGGAATAGTTTTTGTGGAAGAATGTCCAACCTCAATGCAAAATCTGATGCAGATTTGTTGCTCTACCCACTCAGTCATTTTGAATGCAATGGCCACACAGTACACATGCTCACTCCCTGGTGTCTACTGTCCCCACTGACTAGTACAGTGAAGTCATCATTGTTCACCCATGTGTACTCCAGTCCACTCTCCTTGGCTGCCAGGTTACACCGATGTCATGCAAACCACTCTCCTTATATTAACAATGGCTGGACTTCACACGGACAGACCTCATCTACTTGATACAATTTCCCATATTTATACCCAAAGGGCTGCTTCATAATTTTGACTGGCTGAATATAACTCCATTATACATATTGCCATCATTTATTTGGCTCACTGTTGATGAATACCTTAATTTTTTCCCCTAGAATGTTACTATTACAACAAATACTTCAGTAAACATTTTGTTTTTAATGAATGCCTTTGCACACTTAAGGAAATGAATGTAGTGTACAGATTTCTGAACGCGGCTGGGTCAAAAATGTATATATTTGCCATGCTGACAGAAATTGCTAAAATGCCTTGCAAAATAGTTGCAGCAATTTTCATTTCATCTAGCCATGCCGAGCGGTGTCCACTTCCCTACTTGGTCACAGTGCAGCCGAGCCAGCAATGACAGTAAATCGTGGCATCTCATTGACTTCTACCGTTTTGTCACCTAGATTATTAATGCACCAGCCATTCTCTTCACCTCTTAATAACAGTCAAATATCTCTGTTTCTATTTTCAGATCATTGTCTTAGGACAATGCATTTTTTTCTGGGGCACCAGCTATATTGGCTGATTGTAATTTACACAGGAAGAATTACCCTTTTGGATGTTACAATTTCCCTATCACTCTCTCTCGTCTCCCTTTTAGTTATGCTGTTGCTTGCTAATATATTCATTTATATGCCATCCTTTTCCAAGGCTGATTTGAAGTGGCGTATGATAAAATAGCTGGCATGAGAGAAAAACAACATTGAAATGGGAAAAAATTCCTTAAAAAATTAATATTGTGACTTCGGTGGTAAATCTAGTTCTGGGCTTCCTAGCTATCAAGGCCAGAAGAGCAGTCACTGTTTTGTATAGCCTACGGAAAGAAAAAAAGCATATAGTTCATGTGGATATAAACCATTTTTCTGATGCTTTATTATTTAATGAATGTTCAGGCAGACATTAACAATAGAACACTCTTTGTCCTAAAAAATTATTAGCCACATAAAGCAGAGGTTTTCTTTATAGGACTGCTTAAAAGAGAGAGATATAACCTAAAAATACCATTCGCAAAAGGCCTTTCTTATAAGACAGAAGATTGACTATTACTATGAGGTATTAACTTGCATATCAATTATTTTTATTGTATTAAATGCATTCCCTAAATGCATAGGCTCATTGTTATTACTTTATTAAATTTCAGGTCTAATGAGAAAAAAAGTGAAATATGATTAATTATCGGAGCAAAGGAATGAGATGATAATTATGATAAAGATAATTGTGATTTATCCTCATACAAATTGTAGCTGTCCTTTTTGCCACTTGCATCCAGTATCAATTTATTTTCTTCACAATAACACAAGAATGTCAGGTACACCACCTGAGAGAAATTGGGGCCCTTAAATAACAGTTCCCAGCATTAACTCAGCCCAATCCTATCCACCAATGGAGTGACATCACCACACGACTCATCAATCCCTTTGTTTGTATTGCCTGTCTGAGACAGAGCTCGTGTTCCCTGACTGTATGAGACTCAGTGTTTTCTGACGAATGCCTTCTCCTTTTTCCCCCCAATGTATTTACCCTATGATACTTTTCCATGTGCTTGCTGAAGAAAAACGTCTTCAGACTCAATGGCAACAGCAGAAAAAACTGGGAGAGAAAGCCCACATAACTGGAATTCAACCACTTGACAAAATACCTTTTTTAAAAGCTACATTGATAGGCACCCATTGTACCCATTAGATAGAGGACAAGCCTCTGCATTTATTTATTATCTGCCCCTGGCACTTCCAACCATTCTGAACTACCTGTCTTCAGAAAACACACGGCAGTCCCTGCCTTCTGGGTTTTCCTCCGGCTAGAATTTCCACTGAATAAATTACTATTGCCTAAACCCCCTCTCTGCTCACACAACTCTTTCTGCATTTCATAGTATGCATCCTGTAAAACTCCTCTGACTTGACCATATCTTCCAGTAGGCGAACACGCATAAGTATGGATATATTTGTTACCGGTTCCTGTGACACTAGTAAGCACTAAATAAATATTTGTTAAAAGGACAAACTAACACTTTAACATTTCCTAGATAAATAACAAAACCTTTTCAGGCACTCAGCAGGCATTTGCTCAGAACTTCCTTGCATCATGAATGGTAAGAGGCTCTCCAGGTGCAGGGAGGGCCACCCCTGCCTCTAGAAACCCACCATGCGGTGAGGTTCCTCCATGTATCCAGAACCAGCCAACGAAGGAAGCAAGGCTACAAGAGAGAACTACTTGGGCCTCTCTGAAATCACCTGGGAGGTATCTCCTGCGTTCATATGCGTTCAGGCAGGGTTTCACAGAGAAAGTGACCTTGAGGGATGGATGGGCATCTGACGGTTGAACTCAGACAGAGGTTTGCCCTGGAAAGAAGTAGCAATGGAGCACTCTGAAGGAGGCTTCCTGCCCATTCCTACTAGGAGGAACACACTCTCACCACTTTTCACATACAAGAAGGAGACACATAAATCCTCATAAGCTATGAGTGGTAGATCCATATGTTACCACTCTGGGGTACTTGTGCAAACACGGGAAACACAAAAGGACAATCTGAAATAGGAATATACTAGACACAGGATAAACAGTGTAACAGTAATTAGAGGCTAATGTACTAACTTAATAATTTCAATGTGAACTATTCACTCAAAAGATAATTGAGAAGGGAGCCAACCGGGAAGATGTCCAATGGTCAAATAAATCTGAGAGCCTCTGCACTGTGAGGAATTAAACACATTTCTCACTGGAGAATGAAGTGCTTTCAGAATCTACCTACTTCTCCTCGCCTCCACTATGGCACCTTCAGCCCAAACCCCAGTCACGTCACATCTGGAGAAGCATGGTAACCTCTGGACACATCTGTCTCCCTGCAATACGCAAGCCACGGTGAGCAATCCTTCTAAAGGAGGCCTCCAAAATGTTAGCCAAATTCTGTCACTCCTCAGCGCCCTCCAACAGTGTCCTGTCTCCTGAAGAATAAATTCTGACAACCCTTACACCGCATCTATGCAACAGGAGATAATCTGGCCTCTTGCTACCTCCCTGGTCTTCCCCCACCCCAGCCGACCTGACTGCCCACCTCGCTCTACACACACAGCTTTGTTCCGTCTTAAACCTACAGATCATACTCTCATTTCAGGACTGCTGTTTTGCTTTTTTTCTAACCTCCATACGGTGCTCCCTCTTTTCATTTAGGCTTTTGTGTAAATATAAATTTTTCAGAGATGTTTTCTCTGACTGCATGCAGTGGCGTGCTCCCCAGTGCTTTAGCTCCTTGTCTGTCTTATTTATCTTTCTAGCTCTGATTTACTGTCTGTTTAGCCCCAATTAAAATACAGGAGTGGGTAGAAGTAGGTTTACAGCTGTGAGTACGCCGAACAGAGTTTATCCTTGTATTATTCTTATTAACTATTCTATTATTTATTGTTATTATTATTAACGCACCTTTACCCACTCCTGTATAAGCTCCATGGGAGCAGGGAATATTTCATGTATAACTGTCTTCCCTGTGCTTACAACAGTGCCTTACACATGGTAGACACTCAATAGACACTCACTGAGGAAGTGAGCAAATGCCCTTCTGAGCCCTTACCCTGTAATATGCATTGTAAAGATAAAACAAATGACAAAAATCTAAGAGAAGAATATGATACTTGACACTTCTCAACAATTTGAACATGGAGCTCTTTGGTAGATTACCTCACATTTATCCATCTCTTTAACAACTCCTTACTATCATGCTCCTACCATCTTACCGTGGAACCTGTCACGTTCTGAACACAATTTGGGGATCACTGTTCTAACAAGGACCAAGGCAGGGGATCCATCCTGACTTTGGGGCCTGCAGCCAATCAGATCCAAAGGGAGTAAGCATAGTCTGCAGGTTTGTCTCGGTCACGGTCCAGAATTGGGGGCTTGGGAGCACTCTGGGCTCTCAGATTGAGAGAGAGAACAGAAAACCTGTTTGAAGCCAATGAACACCTTCTCAGAAGGTTAGTGATAAGGGTATTACATTGAACAATGGTTAAATTGTAAAACTAGGTGTTGTGATGGTTAGTTTTATTTATCAACTTGACTGGAACACCCAGATATCTGGTTCCACATTCTTTCTGAGTGCGTGAGGGTGTTTCTGGGCGAGATCAACATCTGAATCAGCAGACAGAGTAAAGAGGATTGCACTCCACAATGTTGATGGGCCTCATCCCATGCCTTGAAAGCTTAGCTAGAATAAAAGCCTGAGTAAGCATGAATTCTTTCTCTCTGCCTGTCTTTAAGCTGTCTCCAGCCTTCTCCTATCTTTGGACTTGAACTTGGACTAGAACTGGACCTACACCATTGGCTCTCTTGGGTCTCCAGCTTGCCTACTGCAGGTCTTGGGACTTCTTAGCCTCCATTCTTGCATGAATCAATTCCTTATAGTAAATCAGTATCTCTCAATAGATAGATAGATACATAGATACATACACAAATAGATACATAGATAGGTATAGAAACATATGAATCATCTATGTATGTGTATATGTCTGTCCGTCTCTATCATCTATCTATCCTGTTGGTTTTGTTCCTCTGGAGAACCTACACTAATACAGAAGTAGAGCAAAGGAGAAAACATAGCACATTGTAGTCCAGACAATGGCTGAATCTACGTTTCCAAGTCAAAACTTTATTTAGATCTGCAACCAGTGAGAAATTGAGAATTTTCATAAAAACTCTGGAGCCCACTGCTTCTCCAGCCAGACGGAAGTGACGTCTGAGGGCTCTGGTTTCAATACTGTGCTCTTGAGGCATGATTAGAGAAGAAATGCTCGTGAGGGAGAGAGCTCAGGAAGTGGGGAGGAGGGAGACGGGGAGGAGAATAAAAAGGAAGAAAGAAAGAAGAGAGGGAGGGAAGATCCAGCAAGTGCCGAGAATTTTTTCCTGGCAACTAATGAGCTTACTTTTCAACAAGAACTGGCTAGTCTCAAAATTCTCTATTCCACTCCCCTTCCCCTCAGGAGACTCAAATAAAACTCCAGGGTTGGGAAGAGAGGTTTGCCACTTAGTTTCCACGGAAACAACTCTGATTCCATAGTGGTGCCTCTATCATATCTTAATCAGCATGTTGCTAATAAGATAATTTGATGCTGAATTATAAATGTGAGTGATGAGAGAAAGGCCAGGCCTGGTGGTGGGAGAGATGTTCACTCAGCCTCAGAGGAGAGCAGCAGCCAGATGGGCCTGGATGGATGATGTCCCAAGCTCATCACTGTCCTGCTGATCTGTGGAGTGCGATGCCCACAGCGGGGGTCTCAAATTGCCACAGATCAGGGTTTGGATCTGGGCTCTGCCAAAAAGACCTGTGACCTTGAGACTTTCCTTGCACTCTCTGGGCCTCATATTTTATTTAAGCTTTGAGATGAGGATAATCAGCCTACCATTTACTATGTGCCAGGACTATTAAACGGCCTAAGAACGGCAAGGCACCTGGCATGCGGACACTGCGTGATTGGTATTCAAAACATGTTTATTCATTTTTCCTTTCCTGAGAGAAAGTTTTCTTCCACTTGTTCAATTATTAATTTATTCAACAAATATTTACTGACCAACTTTAGGATGTCAGACACTGTCATCCTAAGAACTGAAAATAAAATAATGAGAGAGAAACAAAGGTGAAATCTAGTTGTGTCCAACACAGTTATTCTTATTTTTGGAGTTATAGTTTCCATTTCTGGAATTGTCGAGCCTTCTAATGGCCTGGAATCAGAAGATGGTCATTTCATTTTAATGACAAGATTTGGCTTCATACCATCGAGATGGTACTTCTTGCATGTAAAATATCTTCTCCACTCTTGCTTTCTCTAAAAGTTCTCCAGAGTTCTTTCGAAGCCCATTACGTGGACCAGTGCATTGAGAGGACAGCAAAGAACTACAAAAAGATGGTCTTTGCTCAGAGAGGCTTACAATCTATATTTACAACCCTGGCCTAGCACCAGTAGCTAACATAGGATGTAGTAAGTAATGCATGGTTATTGAGATGGCTAAACAATGAATGGAGATCATACAGGAACTGAGGGTGTCCAAGTAATCTCTCTTAGCAACACCGTAACACCAGAGCTGAACCCGCAGGTTCACGAGGCTGCAGAGAGGTAGAGAAAAGGTAGTTGTTTCCAGGCCTGGGCACATTGGCATTACCTGGGGAGCATTGACAGTTATTGGTTTAATTGCCAGGGGTTTGAGAAACTCGCCAGATAATTCTTAGGTGTGGCCTAAGATGACAATGGCTATGCTAAGGGGGATCGGTATTAAATCACCTAAGTTCTCTCTGGGCTCCCTCAGAATCCAGAGAGTCTGCTCCCATGGGTGTACTTTGAATGACAGCTCTTCAGGCCCTACACAGGGAACTGAGGCCACTCCATCAGGCAGCAGTGGCTATGAACTTTATGATCTAATATGGGACACTATGAAAAATAATTCAAGTATTGGATATATACTCAAGAATGCACCTAAATAGGAGTTCACTGAATGTCACAGAACAAGTATACTTACCAAAGCACCAACCCAAAGGCAGAAAGAAAACATTATAACAAACCAGAATCTCCCTTAGATTCTCTCCCAGGCTCTGTCTCCCTTAAGGGTAAATTCTACTTGGGCTTGTAGTACTGTAAATTAGTTTTGCCTATTTTTATACTTATGTCAATGAAACAACAGAGCATATGCTCACTTGCCTGGCTGCTTTTACTCAGTATTATGTTTGAGATTCATCCACACCATTCTATTTAGTTGAGGGTTGTCCCTTACTTTTTCTGTATAATATCTCATTGTTGTGAATAGATTACAGCTTATTTGCTCATCCTATTGCTGGGCATTTGGGTAGTCTCCAGCTTTGGTCTATTATTTACATTACTATGAGAAATTTAATGGATTTGGTGATCATATGTATGTATTTGTTTTGAGCATATATCTAGGAGTAGAAATATCCATCATGGATATGCATATGCATATGAGGTCTATCCAGAAGGTATCCAGCCATGTAATAGGAAAAACAGACATTTATTGAAGAAGATACAAGAAACACTGTACACAGGACAATGATGTCTTAGTCCCCTTCAAAGTAGGCATCTTGGAACCTCACACAGTTCTCCCAGTTGCCTTCAGCTGCCCTGTCATATTTTCTTGAATCTCATGGATGGTCTGAAATCTCTTCCCTTCCAAAGGTGATTTTAGTTTTGTGAAAAACCAGAAGTCTCAGGGCACTAAATCTGGGCTGTAGGAAGGCTGAGTCACTTGGGTGATTTGATGTTTCACCAAAATCTCTGCCTGAGACATGATGCCTGAATGGGCAAAGAATGAGGCCTGATGAAGCTGCCAATCACCAGTTGCCCATAGCTGTGGACTTCTGTATTATTGGAATAGTTTCTGCAGAGGAATGTTCAAGCTTAATGCAAAACTAGGAGCAGATTTGTTGCTTGTTCATTTTGAATGTGATGGCCACACAGTACACATGCTTACTCAATGGCGTTTACCGCCCCTGCTGACTAGTACAGTGAAGTCATCATTGTTCACACAAACGCATTGCAGTCCACGCTCCTTGGTTGCCAGGTTCTATCGATGTCACGCAAACTGTTCTCCTTATATTAACAATGGCCGGACTTTTTCTGGACAGACCTCGTATGTTGAGCTTTTGAAGACAACTGCCAGGACATTTATTGCAGTGATTTCCTCAGTTTACTTTTCCATTAGCAAGATAAGAGGGTTCCGCTTAATCCAAGTCCCACCAATGATGGATGTCATCAGTCTTTATTATTTTAACCATTGTGGCTGGTTCATACTGATAGCTTATTTCTGTTTAAATTTGCATTTCCATGATGATGGTTCAAGTTGTGCACATTTTTGTATGTTGCTTATCCATCTGTAGAGTTCAAGTCTTTTCCCCCCAGCCAGTTACCTTGTCTTTTTTTCTTATTGCCCTTGGAGTTATTTATATTCCCAGTATACACAAATTATTTGTTGGTTTTACGCATTAAAAATAGAGTTTTCCCACTTTGTAGATGGCCTTTCACAATTTTAATGGCATCTTTTGATACCACAGAAGCTCTTAATTTTAATAAGATTTAATTTATCTTGTTTTATCCCTATGGTTAGAACTTTTTTATTTGTGTTTAAGAAACTGTTGCTTACTCTAAGCTTGAGACACACTGGAGACTGAAAGTGGTGCTATAATATTCTAGAACAAAAGATATAAACCACAGTATCCTACGCATACCAAGAATATGCTCGCTAAGCACGTTCCAACCATTCCCAGTTATACCAGACCACTGAGTCTCAACCCTGGTGCTATATTAAATCACCTCAGAAGCTTTTAAAAGCTATTTCTGCCAGGGATACCACCTCTGTCTCACGAATCAGATGTACAAGCATGTGGCATGGTGTGGGTGATTTTTGCTTTTATTTATGAGCTATTCAAGTGACCCTGTGAGTGTGAAGAACCAACAGTCTAGCCTAGTGCTTCCCAAACCATGAGCACAGACATCCTTTGGAGTCTTGTCCAAATAAAGATTTTGATTCAGCCTTGGAGACAAGGTGAAACACTGTGCTTCTATTCAGCTTCTGGGTGATGCTGAGGCTGCTGGTCCAGGGACCACCATGTGAGTAGAAGAGCTCCAGACCAGATTTCTCCACCTGTACACTATTGACATTTTGAATCGGATAATCCTTTTTTTTCTTCATCAGGGGCTGTCATGGTAAGATGCTTGCCAGCATTCCTGGTCTCTACCCACTAGATGCAAATTGCATCCCCCAAGGTGTGACTATCAAAAGTGTTCCCAAGAATTACCAAAAATCACTTGTTCGGGAAATCAATATCAATTGACAATCACTTGTCTAAACTTTTTAGAAACAGCTCCAAATGACTGACAACCCAGGAGAGCATCATGCTGGATCCCAGGTCACATTACTCAATATTCAATTACAGCAAACATTGTACACATATTGTGTAGCATTTCATTGTTTGAATATATCACAACCTTGAATCAAAAAGCCAAATCAAGTGTGATGCACCTGGACCAGTTGGACTGCTTAGACATTAGTTTATTTTCTCTTAGTAAGATGACAAAACATGGCACCTGCTCTGTGGGCTCTCTCCATTTGAGCCCGAAGTCTAGTGAGTACCACTGAGGAGTGTGGTGGAGGAAGAAAGGTAAGGGTGAGAATCCACATCGCTTCACAAAGGCTTCAAAAACAAGCTGATACTCCTCACCACCAGAAAAACAAAATCTCTGAATGTCTGTTTCAAAAATACAAAATGCCTCTCTGACATGCCTGCCTTGACCCACATTCACTTCAAGTTATTAGACCATGAGGCCACAGAAAGCAACTTTAAATATACCGAGTGACGTCCTGTGATTAAAAACAAAACATGTCATTGTTCTGTCATATGGGCTGGGGAAGACTTACTTATATACATTTTGCCTACCATTAAAATTGTGCAACTTGTGGATCATAGAATGACTGTTTCCTCAGTCACTCTTCGTCCTCTGCCTCCCTGTGACATCATAGCTGGCTTCTGGTTCATTCCACCTACATGTGAAAACAGGATTCTCTGGTGCACAGGGGAGTAATAACTCACCCTCCTTGCTCTCATGTACTTTAATTTTCTAGGGATCAAAATTCAAGAAAGTCCCAAATAATGCTATACCATGGACATTATAACAGCCACAATTACTATCATTAGATATCCACTATCTTTTTTTCTTTTTACAAGAGTGCTTCTTGCTACATTTATTTTACCTTTTTAAAAGAAAGAAATAGTATGACAGACTAGAAATAATCAGAATTCTGTATGCCAAATGGGATTTAAAATACCTATGAATAATCTCTGCTTAATATGCCCTTTGCTTTGGCTTAGATAAGAGATCCCAGCCATAAAATAGTACAAGAAAATTGATGTAAAGTGATTGTTCAAAATGTAAAGCCTACATCTTTTGCATTTGCAAGCCTTCAATTACCCTTAGCCTGGTAGTTTCCAAAGATACAATCTATTTTTGAAAGATGGAGAAAAGGTCTAAAGAAAAGTCACTGCAATGAAAGCAACTCTGAAGTTTCAAACACCGACTATACCAAGAACATCAGTTCCTTTGAGTTTTCTCTATGTATTACTCAGCCCAATTCAACCAAAATTGTTGAGTGCTCATTATGTGGCACTCACCATACCCAAGTGGCAGAAACAATAAGATATTCTGAACAAACTTCACCTTTTAATGTTCAAAATAAGACATGCGTCTCAACTGTCGTTATTGTCATCAACGTCACCACCATCATCATCATCGTTACTATCATCTCCATAGTAATAATATGTAGTAGCATGTGTTGTGCCACAAGAAATGGATATAAGTCTTCATGCTTTGTTTTTGTTTGCTTTTTTAATCATTTTTTTATTGTTGTTCGAATACAGTTGTCTCCATTTTCCCACTGCCTTTGTTTTTAAATTTTAGGATTGTGTGCAGTACAACGTTCAGGGAAAGCCCTTCTAAGGAAATGCTATTTCAGAATGATGTTCAGGGATTATACAGTGCAAAACAAAGGGAGGAGAAACATCTGGCCACTTGGGGCATGGCAATGAAACCTAGAATTTATTTGTGGAGGTGGCAGCATAAGGCGGGAAGATGGTGGGAAAGTAGGTATGGCCAGCACACAGCGTTGGATAAAGACCTGGGGGCTGGAGGTAGGGGTGGGGCAGAAAGACTAAAGTGGCTTTGGATGCCAGCACACATGGAGACCTTTACATAATATTCCCCATGAATGGTCTTCAATTTGAAGCATACAGATGCTCAGGGGTATGTGTAGCAAGTGGTTAACTTGGAGCCCAATCCATCAGTCACTGAGGTTTTCTGAACTGCCATGGTCTCAGCAGAGCTCCCCCTAATAAGCTCTTGTCAGAAAGCCTCTCTTGCCAATTCCCTGAAAAGCAGTGAATTAGACTCTCACATCTGACAGGAAGGGATTCTGAGGCATAAAAGGACATCAAGCAGGAGAGAGCAGAAGCCTGCCAGGAGCTGAGCTTCTCGCCAGCATGTACCAACTCTTGGGGGTGTCTAGGTGATGCAATCAGGTGAGCCTAATTGAGAGGACATTTCCCTTGGAGAAGGTCTTTGGTTCTGCTGGATGGAAGAGAGAATGGTCATCACTTCTGTTCTCTCCCTCAATTTTGTTTTTCCTTTTCAAATAAACAATTGAAGCCAGAGGCTATTTTGAGTCCCTTGGCTCTGGGTGAGTGATAAACTGCATTAGTGCACTGGTTGGGCTGGAGGTAACCTTAAGTGGGAGCCCTGATGGCATAGCCCCACTGAGCTGGCTGGGGGCAGGAGACTGGCAGCAACATTACAGCAACAAACAAGATCTGATCAAAATCCTCGGGGACTAGAATTTCAAGTGCTGCAGCTAGTAGCCTCTATATAAACAGAGGGAGGGAGCCAAGCTCTAGGGCTGATTCCTTTCAGATTTGGATGCACATCTTTAAGGGGATGACATGGACTTGAAGTCAATTTCAAGGCATGAAAGTTCCCAAATGGTGGGCCCATACAGTCTTGGAGCTGGTGGGCTACTTTAGGAGTTGAACTTATATATATGAGTGTCAAGAATTTTTGAAATTAATTCTATCTATCTATCTATCTATCTATCTAATTTTTTTGTATTTTTAAAATAAATTAACAAATCTGTCTTAAATCTAAATCACATTAACTTCTGGCCCAAGGACATCTCCTTTTCCACACTGAAACATAACGGCAACTATTTTGTTCATTAGGTATTTACTGGGGATTTAACATACATACACACAATATAACTTAGAGACATACATATGTCTGTGTGTGTGTGTGTGTGTATATATGTATATATGTGTGTATATATATATATCCAGAAAGTATCCAGCCATGTACTATAAAAAGAGAGATATTTATTGAAGCAGTTACAACATACAAAAAACATTGTTCATAGGACAATGACACCTCAGGTCCCTTCAAAGTAGGTGCCTTGGGACCTCACACAGTTCTCCCAGCATCTCTTCCACTGTTCCAAACACTCTGCAAAATCCATCGTTGGAATCACCACCACCTGCCCCATTGTACGTTCCTGAATCTCATCGACAGTCTGCAATCTCTTCCCTTTCAAAGGTGATTTTAGTTTTGGGAAAAGTCAGAAGTCACAGGGTACAAAACCTGGGCTGTAGGGCACTGAGTTCAACACTCTCAGGTGTTCTGCTTGTGGCAGGCCTTCCAGCACGCAGATCACTTTCAACAGATTCTTGACCATCGTTGAAGTGTTTGTACCACACTTACTTGCACTGCACTCATGGCATTGTCCCCAAAAGACTGAATCACCCAAACAGTTTCTGTGGAGGATTGTTCAAGATTAACGGCAAATTTGATGGCGATTCATTGCTCTACTTGCTCAGTCATTTTGAATGCGATGGCCACACAGTACACATGCTCACTCAACAGCGTCTACCACCCCCACTGACTAAGTACAGTGAAGTCGTCATTGTTCACCCATGTGCATTCCAGTCCACTCTCCTTGGCTGCCAGGTTACATGGATGTCTGCACAGACTTATCATCATATTAACGATGGCTAGAATTTTTCTGAACAGACTTTATACATTTATATATACACGCACACATATACACACAGTGGTACCTTGGTACTCATCATTAATTTGTTCCAATGAGTGGTGAGGAAGTAATAATTGATGAAGCATCTTCTCTTGCATGGTGGAGTCGTGATTCATACAAGTTCTGGCAAGTGCAACTAGTGGCAAATAAGTGCTGAGTGCTGAAACATTTTTTCTCTTCAAAACACAATGAGTATCAGGTTTGACAAATTCTGGAGCCAATGAGTACTGAGGCACCACTGTATGATATACTTTAATATTTGGTAAAACCCTGGAATGTGGACAATATCCCTAGTTTACAGATGAATGATGTATAACTCCCAGAAATTTCGAGACTTGCCTCTGCCCCTACAGCTGGTAAGGAAGTAAACTGGAATTGGAACGCAGATGTGTTTGCCGACATAGCCCATGTGCTGCCCTACCTGCTCCTTGCATGTGAGGGGGTCATCACCCCCAGGGCTGTGGATACATCAAAGTTCAGAGAGATGATGGGAGGGCATCACACGGAGGAGTTGTGCTTTGGTAAACAAAACTGAGAACAATTCCTTGTAAATGGTTTGCACAAAAGCTGTTAAATGATAATCACTTTGTATTTTTAAAAATGTACCAGCCCTGAATAAAAGTGGGTTATGGAAAATGAAAATAGGTGGAATTTGATCAATTAACTCAACAGACGTCAACTATACTTAGCTAACAGCCTTCTGGGCATGAGCTCAAGAGGAAGCTAGTGCATCCAGTAGGCCAGTAATTATGGAACAATATGATTCCTTTAATTAGGAAACCAAATTGTTCTACAGAAATTTATACAGGGGAGGAGGGGAGGAGAAGCAGCAGGAACCAAGCCTCTAGCTGGTCAGTGGAGGATTTTTAAACACACAGTTCTAGAGATAGATAATTGCAAAGTGGTCCCTGACTTACACTTAATTAGGTGGGGGGAAGAAAGCCAGCAAAGATTAAGTGGGGCTGGAGTGAGATCCTATGCTTCTTAGAGAAGCATTTGGAGCCAAACTCAGGAATGAGTTGTCAGTCAAAGTCCCAGGAAGAAGACCAGATGTCCATCAGTGCGGCAAGAGTGAAATCCAAGAAAGCAGCAGCACCCATCGTCAGGTGACTCAGCTAAACCCAGCTAAACCTGGCCCAAGCTAGAGGTAAAAAAAAGTTCTGGCATGATTAGAAAGAGTGATGTTTGCAGAAGGTGGTTGTTTGCAGAGGGCTCTCCTTGAAAGCCTGAGGTTCTGCCCTGGGGAAAAGCTTTCAAATGCTCTCACACCACTTCCTGTACTTGGCTTTGTAGCAATTCCCCCAGCTGAAAAACAAAGTCTTATAGCAATTACATCCCATGAATAACACCCCCTCACCACATACACACAACATGTATCTAAAATACATTAAAAATTGTCTTCCTATAGATTCTACAGACTGCAGTCAAGGCAACCTTGAGATATAGTACAGATTCATTGTATGCAAATAAACATTTGTGGAATGAATGCATAAATGACTGAGGGAAAAAGAGCCACGTGTCTGCAGCTGTGTGTGTGTGTGTGTGTGTGTGTGTGTGTGAGAGAGAGAGAGAGAGAGAGAGAGTAGGAGAGGAGAGGGGGAGAGAGAAAGAGAGAAAGAACGAGTGTGTGTGTGCCTTTGCCCCTCACTAAGTCAATGTCCTAAAACCTACGGAAACGCCTTCACTTGGATGAATATCTGCAGGCTGAAATAAACAAGCCCACCTTTCTTGAAGGAAAAGAGGAAAAATATAAATATTTGAGGAAATCTCCAATTTAAATTAATTCACAGTTATAATGAACCAGTCCCTCTTCTGGAAACAGAGAAAAAAACCCTGTAACCCCACCACCAACTTTTAAAGCAGTGACAATAACAACCGAGTTATTTTGTACCAAGCACTGTGTGAGTGCTACATTTAATAGATAGTACCTCCTTTGACACAAAACTACTACAGAGCAGTTAGTATTAGAATTCCTTCTTACTGATGATGAAATTAAGGAACAATTAGGTTATTCACACAATGTCACAAACTAAGGACACGAAGCTCAATTTTCATCCCCTTGTCTGATGCCAGAGCCCAAATGAACTGGGGACAAGATAAAACAAATATCAAGAGCATTTTTCTGATTTCTCTACTCTATGCAAGAACAAGATAGGCAGGATTTTTAAAGGAAATTCTGCCCTTTAGTGGTCTATTCTCTCTCCATCCTCTAATCTGTAGGGCGCATCCGTCCATGCAACACTCAGAGTGTCTGCAGTACATTTGGGTGTAAGCAGACTGTTGAACTGAGTTAATGCTATGGCCTCAGGGTACCACCATATCATTTTTTATCACTATCCCTACTCCCTTTCTGTTTCTCTGAGATTTATCGGCATAACCCAAGGTGGATTTCTGCAGATTCTCCACTGGTAATGAAGTTTGCCTCTGCTTGGCCAAGTGATTTGAAGACTGTTGAGGGTGTTACAAGTTGGGAATGGGACATTAGGTTTGAACCCTCCATTCACAGGCATAATGTGCTTTTCCAGTCAAATGAAACCCTACATGGGTACAGTTGAACAGGACTGTATCATTTGTAAAGACCCTGTGAATCCTGTAAAGAAGACCAGGTTTCTCTCCTTGCCACCTTCATCTCGGCATTATGGACACCTTCAGTTAGTGGAGATGATTGGGAATATGCAGCCAATGGAAATGAATTCTACATGTAGACTTCTGTGGTCATTCTGAGCTCTCTTTAGATCTGAGGAGTTAATATCACAGAAATGTTTGAATATGTGCGCAAATTAAAGTATGTCCCCTGGATGAATTTCAGTTCTGGAAATTTGGACTAATGCCTTCTTTTGTTGCATGCGGAGGGTTACAAATGCTCCCTAGAAGCAGCCACAAAATATTGCTCTACTTTGACCCTCAAAATTGCAAAGAATTGTTTTGCATTTTATCTTAATAAGAAAGAAAAAAAATATACCCTAAAGTTTATATTTCTTCCATATCCATCTGCCACAGGGACTCATAAATGTCTGCTCATGAAAATAAGGAGAACTATATGCTCAGGCACTATTAGCCCCAAGCACAGAAAATAATTAAATTAAATACATAATGAGAGGCATTCTTTTTTTTGTTCCCCCTTTTTTAAAACTTGGCTCTAAAATGTTTAGGTTATGGGAACATTTTGACTGTACTGTATCTGCTTAATTTAGGCTGAATTTTTTTGCATTCGATTTGCTCAATAAGTACTTGATCATGATGAAGACCAAATAGTTTTAAATATTTTAACAAAATGCTTGAGGTACACATTCTACTTCTTAATTGTTGACACCCTTGAAGTATTATCCCACAAAAATCAACGCTAACTGAGAAAACAACCTTGTCCTTTGTCTTGTAGACAGGAAACAATGAGTTCTTGGAAACTTTTGGAACCAGAGTAAATTTGGGAACAATTAAAATCAATTGTTATATATTTTCAAGTTGCATCGATGTTTTATTAACATCTCTGTAAACTTGGGAGGAAAATATTTTAGGTTATTCATGTGAAGTCCTTCACAATCAAATTTCAGTCTCCAGCGCCCATGTGCTCACTGCCGGCAATAGTTATTCCGCAAGAGGGACGTGGCTACATCAATATCCCGCAGTCTGAATTTGATAAGTGTTTTGTTTGACCTATTTGGTGTTTGAAAATTGGGATATTTTACTTAAGTAGCTAAAATGTTGGCAACACTGTAAAAAGTGGATGGGTCTACACCTAATGAGTTCATGTCCCTGCATTGGCAGTAATGAGCTAGACCCAGGTGATGTCTGAACTGTGCAGGAGAGGAAGGAACTGTCCAGTGTGCCACAGTCCTTATCCCTTCCTATTGTCTTAGCACTAGGTCATTTTGCTCATTTACAGTACATACTTGGCCATTACAGACATTTGAATTTGTCCATTGTGTTTGTCCTACTTCCTTGTCATTATTGATAATATCCCTATGAGCTTCTCTCCTGATTTTCTCTTTTTTCCCCCCTCTCTGACAGATGCTTTCTCAGCCTTCTTCGAAGCTTATCTCTTTTTCTGGTATCTTTTGTGATACTTATAGCCTTTGTACAGATTCATTATACCTTCAGCTGTCCTCACTCATTCCACAGACATTCAGGGAACACCAGCCACACGTCAAGCACTCTGCCAAGCCCTGGAACATTCATGGAAGACGATGGCATTGGACCCACACGTATTTGGGATGAGTTCCCGGTGTCATTTGATCACACTGCTGGTAAAGTACTCTGATCAGGCTTACAGAATCGGGAACTAATTGATGTGACGTGAGAGCTAACTGAAAAGTTTGTGCCGTTTTCTATAAGACATAGGGTATTATAGGTCCCTCCTGCACTGGTGTTGGGTATGGCCATTTGACTTACTTTGGGGAATGAAGTGGAGAGGTGTTGATGGGGATCACTTTTTCAGGGGAAAATGCTAAAACCCGGTGAATGATGTCTCACATTCTCCCTTTCCCTCTGCCACAATGACCAGAAGTGCTGGTGGCTCCTCCAATGGCCTAGGCCCTAGAACAAGATGATGTAGAGCAGAGTCATCCAATGACCTGGTGAAGGACATGAGCTTTAAAGGAAAAATAACACTTGTTATTTTAACTTCTTGAGATTTTTAGTTTTCCACAGTATGTCCTAGTCTCTCCTGACTGCTATATTTAGTGCTTCTAAAACTGGAGACCAAAAGATTCAAAAACTACAAAAAATAAAAAACTATATCGATAACTCGGGATGATGCAATTTATTTGTTGTGATTATAGCAACTGAAAACAGGTTTATTACACTAAGATTTTATTTTCTTAAATTAAATATTATTCACACTATTTTCTTTGGACAAAGTGAGCCCTTGGGCCTTTATTTAGATAAACACACACACGTGTAATACCTAAACTCAAGAAATACTCTTCTGGGTGAAAAGGTACTCTTTGATAATCTATTTTTGTGGTAAATTTCAATGAAATATAAAATAGATGCAGAAACTTGCAAAAAATCATAAAGGTCAATGAATTTTTATAAAATGAGCACAACTGAGTCGTTAACATTAAGATCAGCATCTCAACTCCCCAAATGCTCTTTTTTACCCCATTCCCATCAACGCCCTCCCTGCCCACAGTCGGACTAACCCTTATCAGGACTTCCAACCCCAGAGATTAGTTTTGCTCATTTGTGGACTTCATGTAAATGGCATTGTACTGTACCTGCTCTCTGGCATTGAAGGACTTTCACTTAATCTTTTAAGACTCATTCATCGTGTGTTGCATAACTGGAACCCCTTCATTCTTGTTTCTACATTGTCCTCCCTCATGTGGACAGACCCTGAGTAATTTACCTACAGCACTGCAGATGGACATGTTGATTTTTTCAGCTTTTTATTATTAAAAGTCATGTGGCTCCAAACACTTTTGAAAATATACATTCTGCACATAACTTTTGATGGGCATGTGAATGCTCTTATGATACATATGTCTGAGCTTGGTGAAGAACTGTGGGGCATAAAAAGTTCAGCTTGAGAAGATATCATCAAGCAATTGGTTCTACTGTATTACATTTCCACCAGAAAATACAAGATTTCCAGTTATTCCAAATCCTTGTCAATACTTGAAATTGCCTACCCTCCCTATTGTTTTCTCTCCCCCTTCCCTCCCTTCCTTCCTTCCTTCCTTCCTTCCTTCCTTCCTTCCTTCCTTC
>VMDR010017844.1:0-19712 GCA_007922815.1 Macrotus californicus | reverse complement strand
TACAGATTCATAACCCTGCTTTCTTAGATGACAGATCACAAAGATGAAGAACACCTGACACTATATTGATTGGGTTTATTATAAATGCCATTTGATTTTTTTATTGTTTTATTTGAGAAAAAAAGTAAAATAATACACATGTGCAATGGGTTACACAACTCTCTTCTTTAACTTCCTATTTTGGTAAATGCCGAAAGGAATAGAACAGACCTATTTTTTACTGACTTTCAATCTGTCGGGTGAGTCAAGATTAATTATTCCAAGATAATTCCTGGCCCACCTGGTTTGTTCTCTTTATTTTTAAACCATTCTGTGGCTCCGCATTGGTGTTAGCGCCACAGTGTGCATTCCCTAGTATTTCAGATGTCTGTAGAGATCTTTCAGGGTCTGTGTGATGGTCACCAAGCTGCAGACCTATATGGGGCCCTGAATTGTACTGAAATGCTCACTGGACCAGACAGCCTTCTGGATAGTGGCCTGTATGCTAGGTCCAACACTTTCTTAGTTGCTACGTACATAATTGGCCTATTCTGGAAATAAGCTGGGGCAAAATTTGAAATAGCGAAGTATGTTTGTGGTATTTGTTAACTTTCTGGAGAGCCCTCTGTCTCTTCAAAGCTTTCATGATCTCTCTTATACCTTGAAACATTTTGGTAAAACCAATCATAAATTTTAGGGGGAAAAACCCCCAAACAATAGCCTTGATGTTTTAGACTCATTATAGAATTTACATTGAAAATCAAGCCCTTCGAAAATGCTGTTTAACATATAGAAGTAGATCTTTAGTAAAAGAATTAGTTTTTTTGGTACCTGAATTAAGGCAGATAGTTGGAATTTATTGTACTTCAAATCTTTATAAAGACAGCTGCTAATCAGTAAGACTAACTCAAGTTCCAACAAGAATTTGTTAAGGAGAGGGAGGTGGAGAGGGGCAGCCTTTGCAGGTAGTGATTGGCACATCCCTGAAATTAAGGTTGATTTCCATGTTTAGACCGGAGGTTGAATGTTGTCAGCCCTGGGTGTATGGTTTAGTAATCTCAGTAACTCTAGTGATTTCAAGTCTTATAAAACCTGAAACAAACTAGCTTAAGAGGAAAAATATGAATGGATATATGAAAGTAGGGCCCAGGCTTGTTCAATATCCTACCAGTGTTTCTAGGAATACGGAGTTGGAGATGGGATTTTTAAAAGAGGGTGGGTTTGTTACCAAGAGAGAGAGGAATGTGCCTGTCTACCATAATCCACTACAGTAACCTGCGGGATCTCAAGTAGTAAGTCATATTTTGAAGGTCACTGCTCTGGTCAGGTAATGGAAGCCACCTTAATGCTTAAAGCACTCCTCGCTCCCAAAGCATATGGAGTAGTTTTCTGGACAGTAAAAAAATAACACCGAGAGAAAAGAAGTAGTAGTGCTTCAGGTGGAGATGGAGCCCAGGTTCTTGGTAGTCACGAAAAATGAATTGAACGGACTACACAGAGTTAAGAGAAGCAAGAGAGATTTATTAAGAAAAGTACATTTCTCAAGGTATGGGAGCAGAAAGTGGCTCCCTTCTACCCAAAGAGTACAGGTTTTATAGGGGGTTAGTTTTTTCTGAAATCCTTTGTTTTGTTTGGTGGGCTTTTTATAGTGCATGTACAAGTGGTTACATAACTTTTAAGCTTCTGCACATGTAATTTCCCACAATCCTCCTTGATTGCTTACCTCGGGGTCAAACTGCAATGCTAATTTATTATAGCATGATATTGAAGCAAGGTGAGACAGTGGTCAGCTACTGCTAGGGTGCGTACACGTGGTCCCCTTGCTGGGTACCACAAGGCATTTCCTGGTAACCAGGACGCTGGACACTGGTGACAACAGTGTGGCATCTCAGGGATTCCTCATTCCTATACTGTCTCCTGCCTTAACTTCCTCCTAAGACACATGGTTCTCAAAAATTCTTTTTTGGGTTGCTGAGGTAGGGCAGTCGGAATCTTTTGTATCTGCTTCCTGCTAGAAAGGGATGGTAGACCCTGCCTTCTGAGAACTAGGAAACTCCCACCCTACTTTATCTAGAGGTTGATGAGGAATTGCTGACAGTGTCATGGACTCTGTATGTTGGCCAATGTCAGCATCACCTTTAGGAATGAGTCAGAAACCCTGGAGCATCATCATCTTAGTGTGGAACTGTTCGTGTCTGGAATATACAAATTTAACAGGTTAACCCTTTCGGTACGAGCGCTCTTTTTGCCATGACACTCCCGCTGTACGAGGTGCGGCGCCGAAAATGCGCACATAGCACATGGTCAGTCCTCCTTTGTGTGAAGACTTTCCTAACTTTATATAAGATCTATGCTTAATAAAACAATGCTTTTTTCCAAGTGTTGTTTGTAACTTTAATATTAAGAGATAGTTATATAAAATTCTATCAATTATATAAGTAAAATTTATAAAAATTATATACAGATGGATGCCGGATATATCCGGTGCTCATCCACACAGGTCATCAGATGGGCACCGGATATATCTGGCACCCGTACCGAAAGGGTTAAAGATGGAAGGGCCAAACAATGATATTAGGATGATTAGCAGAGGAGCTACAAAAGGAAGGAGTAGAAACATCAGCCATGACTGAATTCCACAAGGAAGTTGAAGTTTTGATTTTTAGATGCTTACTCATCTTGAATGTTTTGTTGAACTTTCCCTGATTTATTAATAGAAAAGCAACATTGTTCTTCAATATATGGACACATGCCTCCTTCTGAAGCAGTGAGTAGATCTAACGCTCTTCTATTTTGGAGGGTGACTCCTGCTAGGGAGTCTGTTTGTTCTTGGAGGAACACTGAGGTCTCCCGTTCTAGTTAGTGCTTCAGCAGTATCCTGGGACAAGCGATGATGGGTGCCCAGAGAGCATCCCCTCATAGCTGTCCCGGTGGCCAAAAGAATGACTATAAGAGATAATAAGGGAATGAGGGGACCAACTCTCTTGGCCTAGTGCCCCCTGCCTGTAGTGGGAATGGGAAAGTGGTGTTTTCCCAGGCTATGGTGCTATCAGGAAGAACATATTCTAGGAGCAATTTCCCTTCCATTGGGCAGGGAGGGTCCAATGTGCTTTAGATGCACAAATCCAGTATACCCCTCTGTGAGTGGGTAGCTCTGCAACTAAGGTGATCTTAGTTAGCAAGCTCAACAGGCTGGGTTTCAACAGAGACAAGTTTGCCATTTATTTTCTGCTTGGTTCTCAGATAGTCCCCTAGAACTGGGCCCCTTGGATGGCAAGAGAGGCTGCTACCAAAGGATCAACAGTTAGATTGTGAAAGTGGGTATTGTTTATAAATTCTGTAAAGATTGAAGCCCAGTAGGGTCTGAAGTACACAGCAAAGTGAGAATTTCTAAGAAGAATACTGTAAGGGTAAAGTTCTTGCGTGAGACCATAGTTGACTCAGGAGGTGGATCAACCCTGACTAATAAGTAGTTTTTGGTGAGTTTCTGGGTAAGGACAGTTTAGAGGTGACTGGTCCTGTTAGCAAATAGGTATGAAATTTGCTTTCTCTCCTGAATTGGGAATTCCACCAATGATGTAGGATTGTGGTTAGAGAGAGTCTACGGGTGGTATTCTTAAGCAGAGCCTCTAGGACTAGAAAACTATTGGCATTGATCCCTGGAAATGCTTCCTACAGATGTACTCCCTGGGGTGTTGCTAATAGTGCAGAAGGGGTATTTGACTTGGATGTGATTGATTATGTGAGAAAATAGGGCTCCTCGAGGGGAGCTCTGGCTGCTGGTGCAGAAGGACTGAGGTTGTAACCTTTCGATGTTCTGGGTTGCAAAAGTACCCCATGGATTGTAGTACTGGGTTTTCTGATCTAGGCAAGTGGACGTATTTTCCCATTGGTCTGGAGGCAGGGGTTGAATGTAACCCCAGCTGCAAATTGAGAGACAAAGGAAACAGGAAGTGTTTAGCTTTAAGAGCTGAGTCATGTGATTTGCAAAGTTGTAGGCAGACTCTGATTGAGATGGGGCAAGAGTAATTGACCCAAGGAGGGACAGTAAGAATGTGTAATGTAAATAAGTAAAGAATCTTCATATTGACTTATCTGTGTTCTTCCTTCTTCCTGTACAGGAGCTTGAGAGCCTGCAAGGGTTCACAGGTGTAGGTGGAGTCTGGATTTTTCTGCTGGTCCTGGGGAGGACCTAGTTAGTGGAAGCTGGCTTCACCCTGGGAATATGAGTCCACTATTGACCCCTAAGAGTTTCACAGCCATGCGGGTACTTAGGACAACTGGGAAGGTCCCTTCTATTTGAGGCTAAGTTGACTTGTAGGGGATCCCTCTTTCCAAGCTTTGAGAAGTACCCAATTCCCTGGAAAACTAGTGGCCTGGAATAATTCTTTGGGAGTTGGCAAGACTTTTTTTCCCCATATTTTTTCAATGCCTTTTTTACCTGTCCTAAGTTTATTATATGGTTAACTGCTTGATGGGTCTCTGCATCAAGTAATAAATCTAGAGTTAAGAATGGCCTGCCGTAGGATTTAAAATAGGCTGAGCCTAGTATTAGCCTTAGGGGAGCCCCTGATTCTCATGAGGGCTATAGGTAGTTACTTAACCTGGTTCTCAGAAGTCTCCTGACAGAGCTCTGCTAATGTTCTTTTCAAAGTCTGATCTGCCTGCTGTACCTTCCCAGAGGATGGAGGTCTCCATGCGGAGTGGACATAATATTTTATACCTAGAGCCTCAGAGATTGATTGAGTGATCTGAGATGTAAAGAATGGTCTGTTATCAATTTTAGGGAGCATGGGAGACTAAATTAGGGTATTATTTCTTTTAGGAGAGATTTTGCTATTTCTTTGGCTTTCTCTGTCCTTGTCAGAAAGGCCTCAGTCCACTCAGTGAAGGTGTCTATCAAGCCTAGTAGATATTTATATCCTCTATAGGGAGGCATTTTGGTAAAGTCAATCTTCCAGTCTCCTCCTGAATAGGATCCCTTTTGCTGAATAGGTGTTAGCAGTGGGAGAAGGGATGGCTTTTGCCCAAGGTTGCTGTAGGTACAAAGCGTGCAGGCCTGGCAAATATTCCTTATAGAAGGTGTCAGTCCTTTGCCTGCAAATAGTTACTTAACTAAGGTTGTTGTAGCATCCCTTCCTATGTGGAAGGATTTGAGCAGAGCCTTTAAAATTTTTCATTGAGAGGCCTGGGGAAAGAGAAGTTTCTGGCCAATGTAAATCCAGGGCCTTTCCTGGATACCCCCTTGATCTATATAGCCCAAGGTTTCTCTTTAGACATGTAATCAGGTTTCAAGTTAGAATTGTCTACGGATGGGAATAATGCTTATTCTGTAATAGGCCTCTGAGCTGCCTTCTTAGCCTCTTGGTCTGCCTTGGCATTTTCTTTGGTAACTGGGGACTTATCCTTTTGGTGGCCCCTACAATGTATTACTGCTACTTGTTCAGGAAGCTTAACTGCTTCTAACAGATTTAACATTTTCTGTCTATGTTTAATGGGGGAATTCCTTGTGGGAAGGAAGTAAGGACTCCCCTTTCTTTGCAGATGGCAGCGTGAGCATGCAAGGTGCATTTGGAATCTGTAGATATTCTTTTTCCTTATCCTGGGATGAGAGCTCGGATAGGGGCTATAATTTCAGCCTTTTGAGCCGAGGTCAAGAGTGGAAAGGGTTGGGCCTCAACGCTGTCATATAATCTGACCACTGCATATCCCACCTTTAGCTGCCCATTTTCTGCAGATCTATCTCCATCAGTGAACCACTCTTCATCAGCATTTTCTAAGGGTTGGACTGATGAATCAGTTCTGCTGGAAGAGGTAAGATTAATAATCTCTGAGCAGGAATGAGTTAAGTCTGGAGATGAGTCTGTAGGCATTGCAAGTTTTCCAGGTATTACAGAATTTTATAGTTACTTCAGGGTTTTTCAGGAAAAGTGCCTGATATCTGATTAATCTATTCCTGTTAACAGAGATGCCCTTTCATTTCTAATACATCTTGGGCTTGCTGTGGAGTTAGAACCTCTAACTTTTGTCTAAGAGGTAACTTCACAGCTTCCTTGTTAACATGGCTGTGGTTGTAACTGCTCTTAGACAAGGAGGCCACCTGGTTGCTACACTGTCCGGCCTCTTAGAGGAATATGCAGCCAGTTGAAGTTCATTTCCTAGTCACTGGACTAAGACCCCTAAGGCTATTCCCTGTTTTTCTTCTGTTTATAGAGAGAAAGGCTTAAGTCAGGAAAGCCTAGGACCAGAGCCTCAACTAGGCTGCATGATTTTATTAAAGGTCTTGCCCATGTACCCCCTGCCCCCAAATAATGGGTTCAGTGTCTGGTCCCTTAGTAGTCTCATATAAAGGCTTTGCAATGAATCTAAAGCTTAGGATCCAAATTCTGCAAAATTCAGCCATTCCTTAGAAAGAGCAAAGTTGTTGTTTGGTAGCAGGTACTGTTAGCTCAGTGATTACTTTTATTCTCTTTGGTGACAGTTGTCCACATTGTGGGGTTAGGATATATCTTAAATAGTTTACTCCTTGTCTGATAATTTGGGCCTTTTTCTTAGAGATTCGATATCCCTGGTCCTCAAAGAAGTTCAGAGTTTGGATAGTGTTACCATCTGATGCTTCTTTCAAGGGGTTACAGATTAGGATGTCATCTGCATTATAACACTGCTCTTTCTTATAAATCTTGTAGGTCCTTTTCAAATGCTCTTGAGAACAGATGGGGACTGTGTCTAAACCCTTGTTGTAGTACTGTCCATGAGTATTGTTGATGGGTCATTGTTTTGGGGTCTGTCCACTCACATGCAAACAGGTATTGGGAATCTGGATGGACAGGGATGCAAAAGAAGGCATCTTTTAAGTCTGAAACAGTATACCACTGGGTATAATCTGGTATCTGTGTGAGTATAGTATAAGAGTTGGCCACACAGGGATATAGGGGAATGATGGCCTCATTAACTAGTCTTCAATCCTGGACCAATGTGATGATTTAAGAATGGGGAGGATTGGAGTATAATGGGGATTGATTAACAGGGTACCAGCAGCCTGTGTATTAAAAATATTTCTCTATGATGGGCCACAGATGCCCCAAGGCCTCCCGTTTGGTGGGATGTTGTTTCCTATGGGGATAGGTCACCCCAGGCTGTAGGCGAAATTGAACTGGTTGGACAATCTTGGCTTTTCCAGCAACTCCAGAGTCCCAAACTACGGAACCTACTTTTTGTAAAATTAGTTCTGGGATGCTACTTTCCTTGTTATTTTTCTTAGTCAACATAATTTTAAAGATCCTAACTGAGACCTCCTGAAACTTCAAAATGACCCCTAATCTGGCCAAGAAGTCTTGTCCTAGTGTTGGTATAGGACATTGTGGAATGATCAGAAAAGAATGTTTAAAAATTTAACATTCAGATAGACAGGTGACAGAGTGTATGTAAAATTAAGTTTAAGGTTTTCCTTCAACCCCACAATATTAATTTAGAGGTCTGGCATAGGAACTGAGGACAGACTAAGTGGCCCCAGTATCAACAATAAAATTAATTTTCTTACCTGCCACATCAAGGGTTACCTGGGGTTCGTCAGTAGAATTCGAGATGCTGGGGGTAGTTGGGGGCCATCTGTTCCTGGGGCACCGTTAGACCACAAGTGCTGCCATGGCCTTAGGTGATGACCCCCTTCCGCTCTGGGAATGGGGGCAGTCTGCCTTCCAGGGCCAGGAATCTGGGTTTGCACCTTTGCACGTGGGACATGACCTGGGGGGTGGTCTAGTGCAATCCCTTGCCCCGTGTCCAGGGCATTTGCACTAAAAGCATATTGGATCTTTTTGCCCTTGGCACTTTTGTGGCTTTCCCAGGTTACCTAGAGGTGGCTGGGCATAGCTAATGGTGCTGCTAGCAGCTAGCACTGTTAGTTTGGTCTGCTTATCCTCCTTTTCCTCATGCTGGCTTTGCTCTTCCTTTTCCTCCAAATCACCATTGTCAAGGACTGAGAAGGCAATGTCCATGAGCTGGACCATAGGAGTTTGTGGGCCCATTTGTGATTTCTGAAGCTTTCTATGAATATTAAGGGCTGACTGGCTAATAAAATGTTGTCCCTTTAAAATGACCTTCTGGAGAGGATGGATCTAGATTAGTATATTTCCTGAATGCTTCAACCAGCCTGTCCTTACCTTGTGTTATTTCTCTCATCATGTAATTTACAGGCTTCCTAATACAGTGTTTCATCCCAGCTGGTAAACACTGAATCATGGTGTTCCCGTTTCTGGTCCCCCTCTGGATATTGTAGTCCCGATTGGGCTCTTGATCAGGGACTGTTTGCACTGCCAGTCCTACGTCATTGGGATTTAGAGCATGTAACTGGTCTGAATATTTGTGAGCTTCCTTCCAAATTCACTCTTTCTATTCTGGAGAGTAAGAAGTGGTTAAAATTATATAGAAATCTCTCCAGGATATATGAAAGGCAAGAGTTAGGGTTTGAAAATTAATAGTGAAGCGTGAAGGATCTTCAGAAAAGTTTCCTACCCTATCTTTACATTGCTGCAGGGCAGTTATTGAGAAGGACCTTCTGTGCCTGCTACTTGTCTCAGGGGCAGGAGGGCAGGAGCAGTGGGGAGATACAAGGCTCTGCTTTGAGCTTGGCCTGCTGGACTAAATTTCTCTTTAGCTGGTAATTTTGGAGATATTGGAGAGTAGGGCGGAGGAGTGCTTGGAGCTGCCCAGCTCAGGGGTTGAGGCCTCGGGACTCTCAGAACTACTAGCCTCCCCCTGAGAGACAAGTGGGGAACTTAAGAGGGAATCATCTAGAATATCATTGTTAGTGCCCTAAAGAGCCGCCTCCTTCAGCTAAGAGCAAAGAGATGAATTTTGTTATAATCCCATAAAAGTTTGAATGTAGGGTACCTCTGACCACTTGCCTAACCTCCAACAAAATAGGTCTAAGTGGAGTATGGTATTATAATTACTGCTTTTATTTTCAGGCCATACTTCCCCATCTCCCAGCTTATACTGAGTCCAGGCTGTATTACAAAAGAAAATTGCCCTCTTTTTCTTGAGATTTTCAGGGTCACATTTATCCAAGTTTCTAAGAATTTATCCTAATGGGGATCCTGTGGGGATAGAGGGTATATTTCCCATCTTGTCCTCGGTGTACCTAGGAAAAGAAAACAAAGGGTGGAACTCCCTGGCTGCCTAGAGGTGTCCCCCTTCATTTGCCCAAGGAGTTTTCTAGTGGATTATAGGGCATCCCCCATTCTCTCACTGTTCTAAGGTACCAGACATCTCTGGCTATTCAAAGGCTTGAGTGGGCTGGCCCGCAGAAGATTAAGACTAAAGCTGACCACAGACTAATGATATCCCCTGTGCTTTTAGTGAAGCTGAAGGTTTTGATTAAACTAGATACCCTCAGCAAATCTCAAAATTTTTACAAGTTTAGCCCCGGAGAGGAGCTGGAGAGTGGGGATTGTACTAGTTATTTGGTACATTTTCCAGAAAGACTGGAGGCTGATATACCGTATTTTGCCATGTGTACTGTGTACTTTTTTGCCCAAACTTTTTAGGGAAAAATAGGATGCACGTTATACATGGGTAGAACTAATTCTATATCTCTGTAAATGTTTCTTAATTCTTTTATTTATGCTTAAACATCAACAGTATAAATCTAGAAAGCAATAATGATATCGATGTGAAAAATAATATACTGGAATATTATAATCAGTTTTGTTTCTAAATATAAATAAATAAATGAATTAACAAATTAAAGCGAAATGTTTTTTTTCTTGAAAGTTTGGGCCCAAAACAGGGGTGCTCAGTGTACATGGGAGCACAATATACACGGCAAAATATGGTAATATTGCTCAACCCAATTAGATAGATCTCAACGGTGGCAAAATATTTGCCACCCATGTGGCCCTGGGTCACTCCAGTCTCAGAGGTCTACCAGACTAAAACATGGAAGGTGCCTAAGTAGGAGAGGTAAGCCTATCTCTGTAAAGTACCAGAGGGGAAAGTGACTCACCTGTACCAATTCCCTTTGTTCCTTTGTGAGCACAAAGAGGGCAGGAACATTCTACCTTATGTATTCTCTCCAGGTATTTCACAAGCCTGACCTGGGTTTAAAGGTCCCCAGGAGGACTCTCAGGAGGTAAAAATAAAAGGACTCTTGTTCATATTTAAGGTCAATTATGGAGAGTCCAGCCAGGACTTGAATAGGGTGACTAAGGATGATGACTCGAAGGAGTCAGGAGAACAGCCTCAAGATCTTAGATTTGATGTGGTGACTAGCATGAGGTGCAGCCAATTTTGATAGCAGAGGACCTAAGAGGTATCTATTAATAGCCTCTGGCCAGTGGTGCTGCAGGCAGTGGTGACCTAGAAAGAGAAGAGAGGTAATGCCTCCTGGACTCTGGGGTGATACCTGTATAAGGGACCCTCTGTCTGTAATCTCTGCCTAGCACTAGAACGCAGGCAGTGCTCACCATGTTTGCAGGCCCAAAAGGAAGGGAAAAGTTGCAAACAGATTAGCCAGAACTTTGCAGAAGGGAGATTCAACAGAGTAGTGGTGGGTTTGCAAGAAAGATTGACCATGCAAGGTGACATAGTGCAGAGATGCCAAAAGGATTGAGCCTGGTGATCCTTCCTGAGAGTTGAAAGTAGCCCTAAGGGGGAACTCTGCAGGGAGGGGGCAGTGTTATGTTTTACTGTGTGCCTAAGGGCCTGGATGTTATCTTGTGCCTGGTGGGGAACCTAGAGTCTAACTCCCCCACCCCATCCACGAATAGGTAATCCTCACACAGGAGTATTTCAAGCAGTGGCACCCTTGGGACTCTTCACTGCCCAACCCATGCCCTCACAAAAGCTCAGACTCTCTTCAAGGAGCCAGGGTGACTCAAGGCACCAGAAAACAAAACGAAACAGACAGATGGAGAAATATGGAATTTTCTTACCACACCTGTGCTCTTCTTACAATTTCCCGGCTGGGCTCGCCAATTTCTGCAGACCAAGACAGGGTCCAGGTTCCTCATAGTGGCAGACAATGAACTCAATAAACTATACAGTTAATTGAAGCAAGTGGGATTTATTTAGAAAAGTATACTTCCCAAGTTTTGGGAGTGGACTACTTCTGCTAGCAGAAAATGGTCCCCTTTCCCCCAAAGAGTGCAGGCTTTGTAGGGTCATTTCTTTCTGAATTCCTTTGTTTCATTTGGCAAGCTTTTAGTACATGTGCAAGTGGTTATATAACTTTTAAGCTTCTCCGCTCATGTGATTTCCCACAGTCCTCCTTGATTGCTCACCCAGGGGTCAGCTGCAATGCTAATTCATTATAATAGCATGATATTGAAGCAAGGTGAAACAGCAGTCAACTGCTTCTAGGGTGGACACGCACGGCCCCCTTGCTAGGTGCTACAAGGCGCTTCTTGGTAATCAGGATGCTGGACTCTGGTGATGACAGCGTGGTATCTCAGGGCTTCCTCATTCCTATTCTGCCTTCTGTCTCAGTAGGACTGTAGGAGAGGAAGTGGCTATAATAGTTTAAGATGAAGTTATCATAGGCCCTGCTTGTGACTGTTACAGGGTCAGCTTTATAGGTTGGGTCTTGAACTGTACACTGGTGGTCGGTGGTGCACCGTTAGGGGAGGAAGAGCAAAAAGTATAGAGGTGTGGGGTTTCCACGAAAAACACCTACTAGACTCCAGCTTCCTGAAGTGAAAATCTGAAAGCCATTAGCAGAAGTACCCTGACTGATATAACCGTCATTTTTTCCTTTCAGAAATGTTTTAAAAGGAGTTAGGTTGCTTTATTTAGCTTATACCAGGCTTTGTAGCCTTAGGGACCCCAACAAAGAATGAACTGTGACCCTTGTTTCCTGCTATTATCTCTAAATGCACCTTAATGTGACACTAAGTATTAATGTTGTAATAGGAATTGTAACACAAAAGTAACAAAATTAAGGTTAAAATTCTTTTTCTTCTGTTAAAATCATATTTCATTAGTGATACGCCCACCAAATAGTACCTATTCTTTGAAATTGTTATACTTGTTCAAAAGCTTGCAAATTAGTGTAAACTCAGGACCTGCTGAATATCCTTTCAGTGTTATGAGATTCCAGAAAATGTGAATAGGATGTTTCAGTTGTTAGGTAATTTTCCAGATGCTTTATTTTGTGCTCAGATAATTCAAATGGCTTCCTTTCAACACTTCAGGCTTGTCATGTACACTGTATTAGAGTGTGTAACATTTTTGAAGGAATTTGGCACAGACATCACATTCCCACTTTAACTCCCTAAGTGTGAGGCGTGCATGCCAGGATCGCTATAAATATATCCTAATAAATGTATTTCACCAACTTTTGAAATTTCCTTATTCAGGTGTCAACTATTGTGTGTGTTATGATAAGAGTAGTTTAATTAGTTATGGTATTTACTATTTTGAATAAATAAATTGAAACTGTATAGCAAACCTCAACATGTGCAAGTGATAAAGACAGCAATGATTCATATGTGATCATTCATTAAGATGTACATATAAAAGTTTTATTTTAATAATGATTTCTGTGTCCTTAGGTAAGTAGGAAAGCAGTTAAAATTTCCCTAAACCCATAATTTAGCCATTCAAAAGTTAGAGAATTTCTTTTGTCTACCTCCCTTCCTCCCTCCCTCCCTTCCCTTCTTTCTTTCTGCTGTTAGTTTAATTGAGATCATATACAAGGTCTGTCCAGAAGGTACACCCATGTAATATGAAAAATAGAGACATTTATTGAGGAAGATATAAGATACAAGAAACATTGTACATAAGACAGTGATGCCTCAGTCCTCTTCAAAGTAGGCAAGTTGGGACCTCACACAGTTCTCCCAATTGCCGTCAGCTGCCCCATCATATTTTCCTGAAATTCATCTGTGGTCTGAAATCCCTTCCCTTTCAAAGGTGATTTTAATTGTGGGAAAAGCCAGAAGTCACAGGGTGTCAAACGTGGGCTGTAGGGGGGATGAGTTACCTGGGTGATTTGATGTTTCACCAAAAATCTCTGCACAAGACATAATTCATGAGTGGGTGCATTGTCCTGATGAAGCTGCCAATCACCTGTTGCCCACAGTTGTGGCCTTCTGAATCATCTGAATAATTTTGTGGAGGAATGTTAAAACTTAATGCAAATTTGATGTGGATTCATTGCTCTATTTGCTCAGTCATTTTGAATGTGACAGCCACACAGTACACATGCTCACTCAATGGTGTCTACTCCCCCCATTGACTAGTACAGTGAAGTCGTCATTGTTCACACATGTGCATTCCAGTCCACTCACCTCGGCTGCCAGGTTACATCAGTGTCGCTCAAACAGTTCTCCTTATAGTAACAATGATTAGACTTCTTCTGGACAGACCTCATCATGTTACGCACAGTATTATATCCTATTCTCCCTTCTTAACATTGGTATAATATCAAAATGTATCGTGGTTAATTTAATAAATTGTTTAAAAATAAAATTTATGTTTATATACAAGATCTATTTTTAACTAATTTAGAAAATATTAGGGTTGGTCCATCTACAAACATTCATTCCCTTGTGACTTTTTAAAAACCTTTGTACATGAGGAGTACAGATGGCATTTAAAGACTAAATTTTTTCTAAAATTGTTAGGGCAGCATGATCTATGGATGGATTAGTCACATTCTATATGAGTGCAAATGGCGGTGGAAGGAGGCTTGATTTAGGGTGGTGAACACACAATACAGTGTACAGATGATGTGTCATAGAATTATGCACCGGAAACCGGTATAATTTTGTTAACCAGTGTCACCCTGGTAAGTTCAACAAAAAGGGGGAAAGAGTGCTTTATTTCTGAAGATGTACTATAATTTCAAACTAATGTAATTCAAAACTGATACTGATGGAGGATGGCAAATACATTTGTTAACCAGCTAAAAAGAAAATAGAAAACACAGTTTATAGTTGACTCAGTCCACCAACTTTGAGATTATGTGTTTCCTGACAAACTTTATTATTTCTGAATTAATATAATTTCAAAAGAAGTGAATTAAGAGAGAATTCATACTAGCTGAGATATGCTTGAGTTGAGTAAGACAGCACTACAGTGGAAAGAAATTTCAATTTGGATTTGAGAACACCTGTGTTTGAATCCCAGCTGGGTAAGAGAGCTTAATCTTTTCAAACCTGGGTTTCTTAATCTATAAAAGGGGACAACAATACATACCCTGGGCAGTTGTTGGAGATTATGCATAGTTCTGGTTTCAATACTTGGCCCATAAAAGAGATTAATGTTATACTATTTCCTTCTAAAGTTGAGAGTATTTGACCATTCCTCTGGCTTATTGTTTCCACAAATGGCTTTTAAGCATATATAAGAATTATTTTTGGTTGGTCAAAGATAGCTTAAAATTCAGAGATTTGAGAACAAATGCCTGCTTAATAATCCCAGCTTTTTCTGTGAAGAGATTTCTGATTTTGGGAATTTGTCCTTGAACTGCCCAAGTGATGGGGTTTCCATGCCTCTCAGGAAGGAAAATGAGAAAACAGATACACCTCCAATGACAAGAGAGACTGCAACCTATCATCTCAGTTCCTTAGTCCTGTGCTGTTTGAGGATGGGGACGTGTTCTGAGAAGTGCACTCCTACCCGAGCTTTCCACTGCGCTAGGTATGTATCACGGAGTCATACCAACCCAGATCGCACAGCCTGCAACTGTGTTGTGTGTGTTTTACTTTTTTAGGATGGGCAGCCCAGTAGTTTCTTTACACCAGCAACACCGCAATCACCTGAGTAATTACAGTGTAAGCCCTGACAGTTGGCTTTCATTGTTGTTGTTATACAGGTGCCTGACAAACTTTGATTGCCAAGGCATCCACTTCAAAGCTGGCTATCCAGAATAAAGGCAGATAAAGAGCCAGCCACCCCTCCCACCTGCGGAGGCTTCTTTGTTTTAGAGATCCTGATTGATTTCCACGACTGACCATATGGGCTACATACTTGTTTTTTCTCCTTCCCTGCTTTAAACACCAGCACTTGTGTTTTAAATTGACTAATAAAGAGTGAGCCCGAGAAAACGGACGCCCACCTTCTGACCTCAATAAAAGCAGAACCTCAGGCCTGGGCCATACCTTTGCTCTGTGCTTGTGACCTTGCTGCTCACCGTGTGTTCCTGCCTGCCTCGTATGTTTCAGGGCCTGTGAGTAATGTCTTTTTTTCTTCAAAATTTCCTACTGGTTATTGCCAAAGGGTGTCTTGCAGTCGCAGTAAGAACCACAAAGGTTGTTCCAATGGGAACATTGATTTTGATAGAAAGGGGAGAGCTGTCTGTGGGAAGCTCTCTGGGGCCCAGGTGAGTGGCGCCCGGCATTTCTGATGGATAGCATTGTTACAGATAAGCCGAGAAGGCACAAAATAGTAATGGTTTGCACTAGCATTTTAGGATGGCTGCGACGTCATCAGGTGATAGAGACTTTTTAACTCCGTTGTAGTCTTCTTGGACCACTCTCTCTCGTGCAGTCCGGTGTTGGCTGAAACGTTCTGTGGCCCATGACTATACTCGAACTGTGGGCAGATTCAAGGCTCTACCAGCTCAAGCAAGTCTGAGGAGTCTGCCTTCCTAGTCTTATTCCCTGCTGGTATTGTTTACTTTATGTGTTCCAGGTTTCAGGTGAAATGTGAATGACACCAAATGCATTTAAAGTAAAATGTATTATATGGTTGGAGAAAAGAGAAGTATCCTTGCTTTCAAAATATAAATTAGATATAGAGCTTCTTTTTATTGGAATAGGGTAGTAGCAAATGACAGGTTTTTAACATTAAGTTAAATTGCCTCGTTAATGTTTCTGATGAGGCAGCAATGGTGTTACTCATAAACATCAGTGTGCTTCAGTCCTGTAATCTGTGCTTCACCTTATGTTTAATTTACATGTATAAAAAAGGCTTTATTATATTTATTATGTACTGTATTATCAACTATTCTGGACTGGTTTTAAGTAGACTGGAAGAAAACACTCTATTTAGCAGCTTCATCTAGTTATTTATGTTGCTTTACTATTTTATATGTTTTTCAAAAGCTACGTTATTCATTCAATGGCTTAAATGGTAAAAATTATTACGCATTTTTCTTTATTAATTAAAGTTATGCTTTGTGTAATTCATGGCTTATATTTTTGCATTTTGTATAGGAGGCACATTACCCCCATATTTCATTTTCCCTTTGTCCAGGTATTTTAGGCTATAACTTATTTGTCTAATATTCCTGTCTTGTAAATTAACAAATCAGCATCATTAAAAATATTTTAGTGATGTCCTGTGGATCAGTTTCACTCCAGAAGTTTGAATAAACCTATTCAAACTCAGGGATTCCTGTACAAATACATTGAACTTAATTGAGAAGGAAAGAAAAGAGAGAGGGCTGATTAGTTTTAAGAAAATGTTTATATAGTACTTTTATTGAAAGCTTTTGAAAGTATTAACTGTTTCTCAACTCTTACGTATTACATACAGTAAGAGGGGTTGTCATAAACATCACTGGGATCACAGCATGATTCTCTTTCAAAACTATATACCAGAACTCTGCTCTGGGATCAGGTTTCTAAAATAGCACTTAAAAATTCTCTTTGTCTGAGTAGAATTTAGAGGGTGCTTTGTCGGCTATTTTTTTCTGACTTGCTCCACAAAATCCGAAATCGTTTTACTGTTTCCTGGGATGGATTTCTGTGTCTTGTGTTGTTTTGAGAGGCCTGTGCTTGTGTAACACGGTGCTCTGTTACCTGGAGCCACTCTCCTCCTCGTCCGAGGTGCGTGTGTGCGTTTGTGGAGAGAGTGACTCCGAATTTAAGTGAGTTAACAAACGTCTTAATTTTTAGACTGATCTTCCCACTAGTTTCTCATATTTCTGAAGTTACAAAGAATCAGTTTTATTTTTAGAATTTATTTAAAAGCCCGAGAGAATATTTGACAACATAGAAAATATATACCTGTTTTTTTCACTTTTGCTTTATGAAATGAGAAGAATATCGGCAATTTCTCAAGAAAAGATAACAATAAATTAAACAATTAAAAATAGAATTTTTCTCTTCCATATGTTGTTTTGATATTTATTTTATTATATCATTTGTGAATATCTGGAAGTTATCAACTTATTTATATTATTTATCATATTTTATGTTTTCTTAAACTTCAGGTACTTTATTGTATTTTTTCCATTACCATTTAATCCCCTTGTAACCCCTCCCTGCAGCAATCACCACACTGTTAAATGCTGTCAAACTTATTGGTAACTACATGGTTCTCTTAGATGCTAATGAAATGTGATCCTGGGTTTATTTTCATGTGAGAACAATCCAGGCAAAGACTAAAGATAGTGCACTTTCAACGTGAGAAAGCTGTTGCCTATGGAAGGAAGACTGTCCTGAAACTCGTTTTTGTGGTTGCCGTCCTGACGAACATCTTGTTATTTGACTGTGAAGTTAATTTTTCCCCATGTGAAATAAGAGCAACCATTTTACTTGACTTTGTTGGGCTCTGTGACTTTGCAAGTGGGTTCTGTCTTTTGAACTTGTCCATGATAGGGAAAAGCAATATGTAGATTTCACAAAAAAATCAAACCTGACTAAGCCTTTGTTGTCTGTTGTTCTCCATAAAGGTTCATTTTGAATCTACTTGAGGTTCATTAAGCTATTTTTTATGAGGCTTAGATAATCAAGTGAAGGACAATTATTTTATGGTACCTGGTCACATAGCATGAACTTCCAAAAGTTGCCTTTCTATTACAATATCTTTGTAAACTTAAATACAACCTTGTGTTCGTATCTCATAATCATAGGTTAAATTTATAAAAGGTTTTTCTGCCAGTTTTAATACAGCAAGTATGATTTCTGGAACCAATAATTCCCATCCGATTATGAGGTCCTGATGTCCCCTTAGGAATATGTGGCACACAGGACTGAAGGAAAGCACTTAACAATAAGGACAGACACTGAGGAACAAATCTCAGAAACTACACAACTATTGATCAGATTTCAAATGTAACATGTTTTCTTTTTTTTTAATGCCTTTAAATTTTATTGTCATTCAAGTCGTTTTCTGCCTTCTCTCTGCCTCTACCCCCCACCCCAGGCATCTCCACCTCCCTCCCCTGATTCCATCCACCCTTGGTTTTGTCCATGTGTCCTTTATAGTTGTTCCTGAAAACCCTTCAAATTTTATTTTTTAATGGTCATAGTTGAACGATAGCATGGATTTGACTACTAGCTCTGTAAATATTTATAGTAAGTTCTAAGTATTGCTACTAGTGCTAAAAATTGTTTAGCAACTCAATGGATTTCTTAGGCTTCAACATACCCTTATTAAAAGTTTGGCTTGGAGGTTTCCAGGAACAGACACAAAACGATGCATGATTTCCTCTGTGATCAGGGACAGGCAGCCAGAGGCTCAGACTGGCTGATCTCAATTTGGCGCTATTAAATACCCACTCCATTGACTGATAGTTAGAGCTTTCACTATACAAAAGTGAGTATAAAAAATGCTTCATATGTTACTGCTTTGTCTCTAGATAGTCTCCCAGGTATCTGGGGTAAGGATGGGACATAGAAAGATATGTGTATGTCTCTCTGGAGGAGAGCAAGATTTTCCTATCACAAGGAGAGAATCTTTTCCTAAACATGATGGCTGTTACTACCGATTCACAAAGAATACACTAAGAATACCAAGCCATAAGGTATTCATTTAAGTTAAGTTTAACCTTGCTCTTTTCCTTGTCCCAACTGCAAACTCCTTTGGAGAGATTTGTGTATTCAGTATTAGCTTTATATGGGGAAATATAGTATATTCTCATTATTCACAGTGATTTTGTTCTGTAAAGTTTTCCGAACACTGATTTGGCAAATACTGCAGAATACTGTCTTAGATTTCTGTGAGCCTTTAGTCACAACGTTTTTGTCAATAGATGAATACAAATCCTTGTTTCTGTGTGTTTGAAAACATGATATTTAATATATATTATTGATTCATTAACATTAACCTCATGGCCAACAACACTGTAATTCATATATGAATGAACCTTATCTAACACATGTACCGATATTTTCTCCCTGAAGCACATCACAGCCTTCTCTGTCTAGGGGTACTAGACAGAGCTCCAACACTGCTTGGAGCCATTATAAAGATGCATAGAAATGTGAAAATGTAGCTGTAAATACATCTTGCAGAGGACACCTGTGTAGAATATCAAAGCTAAAAGGAAATGGCAGAGTGTTGCCTTTTTCAATTGCAGCTCGGAATGTGTAGCTCGGGTAACTCATTTTTTTTTTTTTTTTGGCTGCTCTGAACATGTCCTCACATGATCCCCAGAACACTGTGAGGATCAATTTTAGGATTACAAATAAATTTTAGTGAGATGTGATTTTGCAAATTGCAGAATCCAGGAATAATGAGTATCAACTGTGCCATATGTTGCCAACCAGAATGATTTTGAAATGTGTTTGTGTCTGTGATGAAAGTATGGAGCCTTCTTCTAATTCTGAGAATTAATTCTAAAATTTTAAAATTGCAAGAGATCTTAGGAGTCAACTAGTTCAAACTCCCATATTGTGTAGGAATTTCCTGTTAAATATCTCTATAGAATTGACATAAAATTTAAGCTTTAACATGATTTACCAATCACGATGCCTTACAAATTTTACAGGTACTAATTATGACTTTTGGCTGTTTTAATATAATCTTTATTAATCACTTCTACTTCTCACTTTCTAAAGCTG
>VMDR010017843.1:0-19715 GCA_007922815.1 Macrotus californicus | reverse complement strand
CAGCCAGGGCCCTTCTTTCATTTGATATGTCTTTGAGTTTCTTTATAATTTACAGGTTTTCTCCTACAACCCTTTCTTGTCCTTAGAGTTCAAATATTGAGAAGGAAAATCCACAGAATGGATTTTGCTGATTATGTATATACTCATGGGGATGTTCAACATGTTCCTCTGTTCTCTGTATTTTCTGCAAGTTGTTAGCTGGACCCAGAGGCGGCTTCAGGTGCAGGCTCCCTGTCTTTGGCAGGTCTTTAGGTTGTGGTGCATCCTTTCTCAGGTACCACATAATGTCTGGTCATCTTTTTTCATCTGATATTAACATCTGTTTATGCTCAGTGCATTGACCTACTCATTAATTGGAAGTGTCAATGATGATGTTTTTATTTTACCATTTCTTTTGCATTTATTAATTGGACTCTTTTATAAAGAGATACTTTTCATTAACTAGCTGGTTATTTAGTGGTACAGTTCACAAGGGAAAGGCATAAAAATGCTTGATTTATTTACATGCCAGTTTTTACTATAGTGAATTAATTTCTCATTCTCCCAAAGGTGACTAATTAGCTTGGGGGTATATATAAATAATTTTATATTTATCATATTTTATATATAAGATGTGCAGTTTAAATGTACACACATGAGTAGTTAGTATGTATAGAAGCAGGAACTCATAGATTTAAACAGATTTGATAAATTTAAATCCATTAAAAATATTGTCCTGAATGAAGCAAAAATTGCTCCATCATTGGCCACTGGGAACCTCTTCAAGTTGCCTCCAGAGCCCTTTCAACAGGACCCGAGATGTTCCAGGCTCATTTTGTACATGTCCTGCCCTAGACTTAGAATCAGCTATTTTCTTTTTTCAAGAAGTCCTACTTTCTTTTAGTGGGAATTCATAATTTAAACTGCAATTGGAGCAATATAAATGCTCATTTTATTTGGTTGCTCATTTTTATAGGCCTTTAAGAGCTATTCAATATACATTTTACCCAGAATTTTTTTTTCTGCAGCAGAGATTTTTCAGTTTAGTCTGACTTATTGCAAGAAAATGAAGCCTATTGCCACTGTTTAACTTAGAGAGTCATACTATGTTTCTCTGGTATGAATAGTAAGCTAAAGCGTAATATGCAGGGCTAAATCAATTTTTAAAGTCAGTTTTCTGAACATTTAGTTTTTTTCAAAATATTAGCTTTGTGCAAGCAACACTTCCTCTAACTAACTCCTTGTGTATAACCCTAATGATTTTCTTAAAGTTTCTCTAGGTGGAATTACAGTTTCCAGTTTTCTGATTATAGTATGTTAATGGCTTTGAAATAGATGTCAAGCCTATATCTGCCTTTTTCTCCTCCTATTTTTCTTAAGGGTAGACAGTAGAGAAGATGCTGACCATGTTTTTCACTGTAAATTAATGTGTGGGCAGTCTGGCTTATCAGTATGATGCCTGGTGGCACCCAGCAAGGCCTAGGGGGGTTTCTACCTGATACAGGGGTCCCTGGTTCTTGTCAGGGCTCAAGGAAAGATTTGAGAGCATGACAGAAAGATTGAATGAAGCATAGTAAATTTGTTACAGTGATAGTCTGCACTCCAGAAGTGAGAGCCTGCAACCTCAGAGAAGGAGATGCCCCCATAGGGTCTGGAAAGTTGTTACTAATCATGAGCAAGGTGTGGGGGCAGGGTTGTCCTCAGCTGCTGACCATGGAGGAGACTGGTGATGGGCTTATCCTCTTCCCTCCTCTCTAGAGATTTCCTTTTTGGTCCTTCCAGAACTGTCATGGCAACTGGGGCGAGGTGGGGAGTGGTGCCAAAACCCTTAATGCAAATTTACTATAAAGATATTATAATGACCTTGTCGGTCACTCTTAGGTCAGTGTGTCTTCTGAATCTGGTTGAGCCCAGTTTTGTTTGTCTTCATTACAGGAAATTGGGGAGGGGGAATCGGGGAACAGGTCATCAATGAAGGTCCCCGCTGTGAGGCTGTGATGTTCCAGCCAAGGCTGAAAAGGAGAAGGTTAAGCTATGCCTTGGTTCCCCATTCTAACTTCCTGGCTCAAGCAGGTCCACAGGAACTTGGTCAGTATATTCGCTGCCCCTAGAACCCAAGCAGCACTGATCAAACTGCTGCAACTCAGTCCCGGGACCTTTAACACCAAGAAGCAAGCCTGGGACCTGGGTTGGTCCCACGACATGAGGCTCATGCTGAGCAGCCAGGCAAGTGGACTTCACTCTGCTGGAGCCGGATCAAGTGAGGCAAGCCTGCTGGAACAGCCCCGTGGTGTAGAGTCTGCATAGAGTTACTGAGACAAAAACTACCCCCTCCCTCCCCATCTGCTGCCCTCTTCCACCCCAACAGCCTAGACTCTGGCCTTATAGTGCAACACCCGCCCCCCCCACCCCCAAGTAGTAACCTTTCCTTAGTATCCCAGGAACAGTGATAGGAACACAGATTTGAAACATTTAGTTGCTCTACCCTTACGAATTAGCACTTCTGCTAAGGGCTTAGGTAGCAGTGTGTGCAAGGGTATGTGTGCAAGGATATATACAAGGGTGTGTGTGTGCAGGCAGCAACTGGGTGGGGCGAGACTCTCTCTTTGTCCTTGGTGTGGAGTCTGGGCCCCGACGGCAAGAAAGGCGTAGTTTCCTCGGGAAGAGGGGGCCACCACAGGGAAGAGGGGGCCACCACAGACTCTGCATCTGAGGCCATTTCACAAGGCTGACATCTGAAAGAAGGGGGTCAGACATTAACACAGCTGGCAACCCACGGTGTTAAATTGTCCGTAAAAGCGGTTGTTAAAGCCAGAAAAATAAAATGCAGTCCTTCAGCAGACTCTCCATGCGCTGCTTATTCAGGAATTTCACAAAAGCTCAAGGCCTGTAATGAGGCCTCCGGTGCTCCTCTGCATCCTGCTCAGCGTGACCTGCAGGCCACGTGACACTGGTACATTGAGGCCTAATTGATGAGGTTTTGATGCTTAAATGGCGCTCTGATTGCCAGAGTTTCAAGGAACTGCTGCCAGTGAGGACTCCAAGGTGAGGGGGGATTTTTTACACTTCATTCCCAGAGCTCAGCTAATGACTGTTCTGAAATGAAAACTAATTTAGGGAGAAATGGAAGAGGGGAGGGGAACGCATGCCTCCAGGCCAAATTCTGTAATCTGATAGCTCCTTCCCAGGAGGAGAGGGGAGGACCAAGTGCCCCTGGAATACCTTCTGCTCATTCAACGCCTGAAGACTAGTCAGCTCCTTCCGATTCAGCCTGTGGATGGTGCATCTGGTTCTAGAAGGTTACCTTAATGGGAAAAGCAAATGTCTTAAAAATGAGGTGCTGCGGGTTGCATCTCCATCAACTGTGAAGTGCTTCCCCCAAGATGTGGAAGTGGATTGGCTGGGTTTGTATCCTGGCTCAGGCACTTAATAGCTCCCAGCAAGTCTCTTGCTTTTCTGACCCTCCCTTTTCATCACCAGAAAATGTGGGGTGAATTGGAGACTTGCAGCATTATCAGGAAGATTAGGGAAATAACTGCATGCAAGTAGCCTGGCACACAATGAGGACTTCGGGGGCCTTGCTGTCACCTCTTCTTGGCTGCTCCTTTTTGCCGTGACTGGTGGCAGGTGAGCTGGTGGTTCTGTCTGAACAACGACCACTACCACCTAGACTAATCGCTTCTCTGCTTACCATGTGTCAGGCGTCCTGCTGAGCGTGGATCATCACATAGCACGCTCTTAGTGGCTGAGACAAGGCAGAGGAGTGCCCTGTTCGTAGGTACACTCTTTCTTCCAGTTGCTCCCTCCCATTCTTGTCCCTTGGCTCCTTGCCCAGGCAGGACAGCTGTTGAACTTGTGCTGAGACTGGATTCTAGCTGCTTGGTTAATGGAGGGGTGGTGGGCTGTCCTGCTCCCGCAGGGCAGGAGGCACGGAGCTGCTGATGTCCCTGATATCAGTGCAGGTGAGTCAAGAAGCTAGAAAGGTCTGAAAGTGTAAGAAGAACCAGGCCTGAGGTTCAAAAGGCTGAAGCATACAACTAGAAAGATGGCACAAAGGGAATATAGGGGGGAGGACCCTAGAAATGTTCCAGAGCTCACTTTATTCAGGACACAGGGCTATTTCCTGCACTGGCATCTCCCCTACTTTTCTAGAGTTTGCTTTACACCACTTCACTTTTACTAATGCCCCTATGTCTGTGAGCCTAAAGAAGTCCAAAGTGGTTTTCACTTTTACAAAAAAAGTGAACATGGCGTGGAGCCTTTGTTTTGCAGCAGAAGTGCCCCTTTTCACGCTCAGCTCCTCAGCCGCCAGAGCTTGGAACTGGGTTTGTGAACATCTGTGCTTTATCTTGGTTAATTTTGTGCGTCCGTAAGCAAGATGCCTCCTAAGGTAATTGCTTCTTCACGTTATGCCATTTCGACCTATGAAAGGGCTCACAGAACGCTCTGCTGATGGATTGTGGGGACACCGCTATGTCTGAGGCTGAGCCTGAGAAGAGGAAGGCTCGGGGTGTTTCTGACAAAGCTCTGAGATGTCCTCCCCTGGAGGGGATATGGCTGTTCTTCCCTGTGTTTTCGTTTTGTTTTGGAGGAAACTTTCATTCACGAGGGGCATGGGAGGTGGGTTTCAGTAACCTTTCATCTAGGCTAAACTCTTCAGCCACCGCTCTATGGCCGACGTGACACACCGCACAGATCCAGCAGCACAGCGCAGCCCTGTCCCTACGCCTACAGCTGTGGAACCGAAGCGCCATCGAGTAGCCAACTGCCACTTTCTCACTTTCTCGTTTATCAGCCGGGGTTCAGTCTCGTGCCATCTGAATGCTGTCCCTGTAACTGTGATGGCACTGAGCTTGCCAAGGCCGGAATGACCAATGGCTTGTTAATTGCTCACACTCAGGATGGCCTTTCTCATTTTTATTTTACATGGCTCTGCTGCAGCCTGGGAGGATGCTAAAGGGGAATGTTCTCCCTTGTTTTCTTCTCTGACGAGACTCTGCTACTTTTCCTCTCTTGGACCCCATCCTCTCCCCAGGCTGGCTCAAGCAGCCTCACAACTACCGTCCTTTGATGTCATGAGGATCTACAGCCCGGTTACCTGGCTACGTGCATCTACATTGCACCTCCCCAACTGGTTCTCTAACTTCATCTTTACTTTCCTGTGTTCCATCTCTTTCTTTCTCTTTTTAATTTTTTTTGCTACATATTGTGTGAGAGTCTCTCGATGCTATTTTCTAAACTCTTTACTTTTCCCTTTCTGCTGTCTTATTTTTTTAAATAATGTCCATGCCTCCTTTTGGAACACCCAGTACTTCTTCACTGGCATCCCGTTTCTGTTGCATGTTTCCAATTTTTCCTTATTTGAAAGTGGAGAGATAAGAATGTGTTTTTCTCCCTACATGGTCTCTGCTTATTTTCTGGGCTGTATTTTTTTATATCTGCTTTGGATTCTGAGTTTTGCATTATAAGCTATTCTGCACTGTTTGGAGAACCTTGATTTGCAGCTCTTGTATCAGGGTGACCCTCAGAGGGCTCACTGGAAGCTCCGAGTGTGGCGCAGTGCCTCGCGTGGGCTGCAAGGGATCTGGCTGGGCCAGTTGGTGGGGAGCCTGCTCGTGCTGATTTCCTTAGGTCTTTCCTCTCCGCACAGCCAATTTCCTGAGAAAACTCTACTAGTCTCTTACTTGTTGTGGGTGAAAAGCTAATTGCCATCATTCCTGGAGCTGAATAGAAAAATAGGATAGAGGTTATCAATAGCCAGTACCCGGCCCACGCACTTAAGCTCCCCGTTTTTAGTATTCTGACTCCTGTCCTAACTGTGCCCGTCACCCACTGGTACACAGAGCTGGGCTGTGTTCTCTCAAAGTGCAGATCTCCAGTGTTGTACCAGCGTGAGGGAAAGATTGGCAGCAAGCTAACCCTGCTGGTGCGAGGGTCTGACTGCTTCTTAAATCAAATTTAAATCAAGGCTCATTCATTTAGTTTCTTCCCTTCAGACTGGCTTCTGCATGCCTAGTTTCCCCAATTATTGACTCTGTTGGAGATCTTGGTGTGAACTGGCCTTGCCCTTGGCTTTCCCTCCTGCTTGTTTGGGATTCGATTATCCCAAGTCTCAAAAATAGTTTCGTTTATTCCTTGTCCATTTGATTGACGCCCTTCACAATTCTGCGGTCGTTTTCTCCCACTTGCCCTATCTTTGAAGGGTTTCGCTTTTCAAATCGCTTCAGTTATTGGAGTGAGATTTCAGGAAGAAATCGAAGTAGCTGTAGGTGGTCTTGTTGCCCTCTTAGCCCAACCTCTTGGCTTCCTTATTCACCTGGATTAGCGGTCCATGCTCACAGAGCGGCACCGTTTCTGAGACTCTTCATTTCAGAAGGTCCCTTTGTCTGGTTCTCATACTTGAATGATGATGGGCTGAAAATAGCTTTTTTGTTGTGGTTCAAAAACTATTTCTCCTCATTACTTTAGAGATAATCTCCATTGTCTTGATGAAACAAAAGGTGCCAGTGATAAATCTTATTTCCATCTCATTCTCATTCCTGGGTAGGTCGTCTCAGAATCTCTGTCAGCTATCGTGGTTTTCTTTATTTTTTACTTTCTGAAATTTCTCTCTTTCTCAGTTTGCCATTAAATGCTAAAACTTCTGAATCCATCCCCCATGTCTCCTAACTGTTCCTGCATTTGGAGAGTCATTTCTCCTGCGGAAGTTCGACCTCGCTAGTGGGACCCACAGCGATGTCCACTGTCTTCATTCCTTTAATGTGTTAGCAATGCCTCCTCATCCGGGTACCCTGCCTGGTCCCTCAAACCTCCTGTCGTGAATCCTATCCTGCTTTATCATGCCGACGCAGTGAAGATACCTCCCTGTATTGATTTCTGAATTGTCTCTCTGCCTAGTGTTGCTCTTTCTTCTTCAGATATCGATGTTCCATCTTGAATTTCTCCTTTCATCTGTCTTGAAAAGTTGGTCTTCTGTGCTGATGGGAAAGTACAGCTACTGGGTGAATGTTCTTGCAGCTGCTCTGGTAATGGTGAGATAATGCTCCTTTGCTCTTCTGTGTCACCTGACACAGCGCCCCTCCTCTCCAGCCTCAGGCTTAAGAGGGTGGTACCCAGGTACAGGTGCAGGCAGAGGAAGGAGGATGGAGCCACGTTCCCTAATTGTTCTTTCTGTTGTTCTTCAATGGAACATCCGCTGGTCTCCTGACCTCTGCTTTCTGTACCCACCACCTTAGAGCAACAGCTTTATGTCTAGTCCTACCTGCCCATTAGTCCTCTTCCAGTGAGTTCTGGCCTCGTTATCCTCGATCAGTCTAATTCCATCCGCATTCCTGTCGGAGAGATTCTTCATCACATCTGGTCCCCTGATGGCACCCCTTCTCATTTTCCATTACTGCTACAGATCTTTTCCTAAATATTTTTAATAAATCTTTTCTATAATTTCTATGGGTTTGTGGTAAAACAAACAAACAAACAAACAAACACAAGCAAACCAGCCTGTAGCTCACCTCATGCCAGCATCTTTCCCCCATTCAACATCTTCATTCAAAAATACCTCCCATGTTCGCTCTCCTGCCGATTTCAGTGTGGCCCCATCTCCGTTAGCTCTCTTCTCATTAGATTCCTCCACAGACTTTAACTCTATCAACAGTAACCTCTCTGTTTTTTCTTATCTTTTGTGACAGCATAAGGTCCTTATTTCCCTCCTATGTGTCTGGTGGCTCCTTCTCAATCAGTTCTGTGGGCCACTCTGCCCCTAGCCGACCTGCAGTGTTCAGTTCGGAGACTCTCCTCTCTTTTGTGGTGACTTCGTCTATTTAAATATCTTTTAATCTCATCTAGAATCTGGAACAATAGCCACAAAGGAAATAATATATGCATAATTATATAAAATATTATATAAGGTATAATAAACACACAAAATGATCTGAGATATATGTAACACATAATATCTCAGATCTTATGTAATTCAACTCAAATATTCAATTATCTATGTGATGTAGTCCCTCATTATCTTAAAGGTATCTCATATTAGCATTATCCAGTCATTAATTTACATAAAAAATGTCTGTCTCGTTTGAACTTCATTGGTCCTTAATCCTGTCAATCATACATATGGATTTTCACCATATATAATGGTTAAAGCTTTACCTCATCACATCCATGTATACACAATGAGTTCTGTGCCTCTTCCCTCTTCTCAGTAATACCAGTACCCTGGTACAGGTCTTCAAGCTTATTGCCAAGGCTGATTTCCTGGAGACAGAGACCCTGAGGTGGAGATTAGCAATTAATGTGCGGGTCATTCACCAGGGAGTGCTTTTGGGCCCCTTCTTATTTTGTCACTGACGTATTTCAAAGTCCTTGGTCTTCACCACATCCACATCCCAGCCACGTTCAAATGCTTTTTGTCTTCCTGAATGTGCACTGTTTTTCACACGACTGTGCACTTCAACTTTCTGTTGTCTCTGGTGCTAATGATCTCCGCCTCTTCACCTGCCTGTCTTCTCTTTCTCTTTTAAAATTCAGCTGGCAAATCATCTCCCCTGGTAAGTCTTACCTAACTTCCTCACCCGATCCAGTGCTCCTCCCCTGTCCTCCATGGCCCTCGGTGATTACCCCTTTCGTAGCACCTGTCACAGTGTTGTCTTTGCCCCCATTTTCTGATTCCTTTGGAACACTGAAGTCTTCTCAGGTCCAGGGGCAAAGTCTTTTTCAACTTTATATCCTCAAGCCTGGTGCAATAACTATAAAAGGTTTTGGTCAGCAGTTACAATGTGGGTATGTGAGGGGTTTCCCAAACCCATCCCACAATTCCTTGGACACCAGGGCATCCTACAGTTCAGCTCGATTCTGACACCGTCTACTTGGAGACAGCATTAGAATACACATTGAGGGCTCCGTCTTACAAGGCTGCCCAGCCTCCCACTTCAGATGTCAATTGCAAACCCAGATTGCTACCTGTATTTGTGACTAACTTCCAGCTGGCTACAGATTGGCAGCTCCCATGACCCCCTTTTTGGACTTGAGATGCCAGGTGCAATTCCAGGAAGTTACGTTAGTTCTGACTGACCAGCTACAGATGGTGGCGAGTGGAAGAGTTCTGGCTCCCCAGCCTCCCCAACTTGGAAGTTTTCAGAACGCTTACCATGGAGGTTTCACTACATAGACATGATTGATTAAATCATTGGCCACTGAGATTGATTCAACTTCTAGCCCATCTTTCTTCCCTTGAAATCAGGGGGTGGGGCTGAAAGTTTCACCCCTCTGCTCATGGTTGGTTCTCCTGGCAACCAACCCTCATGCTTAGGCATTTTATCAAAATCACCTCCTCGACCCAGGTGTGAGCTTATTTTGAATAAGAAGACACTCATTTCACCTTTATGGCTCTGAAAATTTCCAGAAACTGATGACAAGAGACCAAATATTATAACAAAAGATGTTCCCATTGCTCATATCACTCAGGAAATTCTGAGGGCTTGTGGAACAGTGAGCTACAAATCATGGGCAAAGAATATATATGTAATGAAAAATATAGTTTGGTCATTTGAATGACCAAATGTGTATTTCCAATGAATCACAGTATTGCAAAGCATATATCCCAGAAGTATTTGCTGAGTTAAACAGCACATGAATCAAGATGTCATCAAAACTGAGCCCAGGCAGGTTAACAAGACAATGAGCAAAGTGGCATTTCTGTTGAGGTGGCTTGACCGTGCTTGAACAAACTATGCCGAGCAGACTGCACAATCGTTCATGAAGACAGGCCCAGGCAACGAATTCAGGCCTCCACGGGCAGCACATCATGGTGAAGAAAGATATGGTGAGGATTTTGAGCCAGAAATTTTGGTATCAATTCCTCCTTATTCATTGATTGGCAGGGTTGACAAGTAAATTAGCTTCCCTGGACCCTTGTAACCTAATCTGTAATGATGTGGGATTGGTTTACATCATCCCTAAAGTCTCTACAAAATCCAAATTATTGAATTAATTGATGAAATAATTATGAAGTGAATGTCTGATCCTTCTTTGGAAATTTCTGCTCTGAACTCAACTCTGAAGTGCAGATCCCAGCCTAATCTTGTTCTGCAAAGGCACTGCTCCTATTTTACCTGACAAGCCTAGAGCACTTTTCTCCCTGCCCAACCATTCTGTCCCAGCGTGAGGTCGCATGCATCTCTGAGTTCCAGGTGGGCTCTTGGCTAGTGGAGAAGACTCAGGACCTGAACTTGAACTGTGTTGGCTTGAGCCCCCGGAAGAGCAGACAAAAAGTCTGTAGACCTCACTGTCACCAAGTCTGCTCTAGGTGACTCATTATGGTCACTTGGATACCCCCTCTGTCTTTCTCAAAGAAATCTTCTAAACACTTCAATCCCCCCACATCAATGTAGAAACTAACACACACCAGGGACTTAGCAGAATTCGATACCCTCCCATAATTAATGGAAGAAGGAAAACTTCTAAGTCCATATTAATAAAATACTCATGGTTATTTTTCTTATTTAAAAACACCTTTTTAAAAAAATAAACACAACATCTATTTCCAACTCAGTGTGCAGGTTGTTCGATGCCACAGAGAAAGTGTGCAGCTGATCTTTCCCTCAAGTGGCAATCTCTGTTTGACTTTCCAGACGGGAAAACAGAGGCACCAAGAAGTTTTGTGTCTTGCCTAGTGTCTCAATGTTTGTTAGGACAGAGAGAAGAACATTTAAATTTATTGAAATGAACTGTGCTAACTAACGGGTATGCATTCTTCCCTTAGATTTTTTCTCTTTCTTGGGAAAAACAATCCTTAAATAACTTTGGTCCAGCAGATTGCAAAACATGTTTTTGGCTGCATATTTTGAGTATTACATCAGAATACAACTCTGGTAAAGAAAAGTTATGGGGAAACAAAATTCTGCTCCTGATTGACTTGACAGTACTTGAGCCATATGTCATGGAGTCCTCTGGCCTCCCTCACCTTCGCCCATGTTTAAGGGTATCTGTGTCTAATAGGGACCACGTACCACAGGCAGTCCCTGAGCCTGAGGTCACTACATTGCTACCCTTTACCTGCAAAGTCTCTCTCTATTGGTTCTGTGTCTTGTCCTGCCAAATCTTTGATGGTGGCCTGAGGAGGCTTAAATAATTTATACCTGGAGTGGTAAACTTCTGATTATGGGCCGAGGACATGGCCACAGACATTGACCTTTAAAAACAGAGAATAGAACCTGTTCTGGTAATTCTGAATCTGAGACTTTATTTTCTCTCTCTCCCCTTCCCACTCTCTTACACACATACCACCACCACCACCACCACGACCAAAGTTAGGACTATAATCAGGGTTGGCATCCAAGAAAAGAAATAATACATGTCTCTGGCTTGTGGAGACAGTATTATTAAATCAATGTTCAGAAGAGGGGATCATAAACCTCAGGTTACCAACATTTCCTAGAAAAGACAGTTATTAAACAGGAGTTTTTGGGAGAAGCGACCAGGGAGGTGACCCTTCTATAAGAAAAGGAAAGTCTCCCGTAACCTGCTCAGGCCAGAGTGACAGCATTAGCTTTGGAAGTGTCCTCTGAGATCATGAATGAGAGGTCCGAGATAAGCAGCATTTACTAAAATAATAGTGCAGCCTGGATATAATGCACCTCATGTGTTAGAGTTGTTTAATAGCATCTTTACTGTGTCTCTCCAGGACACAAAGTCTGGAATTCCCAAGTTAGCCATTCAGGGTTTAAAAGAATTTTCCTGGATACCTTTGTTCCTCTTTATTAGTATGCTAGCTAAATGATTTTTTTTTTGTCCTGGCCGTTTTGTAGGAAGACGATGCTTCTGCATTGTATGGCTAAGGGACGGATTGGTTACAGTGAGGTGAAATCACCTAAGGTGGTACCTTTCAACCTCTTTCATTTTATGGCGCACATAAACTAATTACTAAAATTCTGTGGCTCATGAAAAATGTATTTTTTGCCGATCTAACAAAAAATAGGTATAATTTTGATTCATTCACACCAGATGGCTATTGTTATATTGGCTGCTGTCAGTTTTTAAAATTTGACAGTCTAAGGGAAAGGAAGTCAGTGCCCCTGACGAACTAGTCAGGCAGTGCATGCTTTAAAGATTCTAGCGGCACCCACGTGAAAATCGCTGACCTAAGGGATGCTTCTGCCCCGCCCACACTCACCCTTCCTAGGGTATTGATTTCAGCGACCCTGACAGCGTGCTTCACTCAGAGACTCTTCCAGCTGCAGGACAGAGACAGCTGAAAAAGGGCCCCTCCCTGGACTCCAACCCCACGGTGAGAATCAGGATACTCTGCTCCAATGACATGTTTTACCTTTTGCTTCAACAGCCCTTAGTCTGCTGTGATGACACAGTGATACTGTTCTTTCCGTTTGGGCTTCTGTCTTATCTTTATTACCTCTGCTACCTTTTGTGTTGTCTCTGGGGAAAGGATGCTCCTTACATTCTCCAACAAATGTATGTAAATGAAGCCAGACCCCTAATAGTTTGTCCTTTTAAAGAAATTAATAAGACATCCTTATAACCATCCCCCCTTGTAAGTACCCTTATTCTCTACCGCGAGGGAGGGAAACTTTTCCTTCCTTTCTCATTTCTTGGTGGGCCTAATAATTAAATTGACTGAGAGAGAAAAAAATTAATTTTGTGTGTATGGGAGATCAGAGAAGTGACCAAAGCAGGCAGCTTTTATGGCTTTTAGATAAAGAAACGACACACGTGAGAAGAACTGATGAGACAAAGGGGGTTGGGCTTGGAGCAGTGAACAGTGAGGAAGGCTTGTTCACACAGCCGTCTCAGCTCTGCACCTCCAGCCCTGGTGGTGAGAGGGTCCCTTTCCCATGGGAGACTTATTTCCTGCTTTCAGGGGCGGGGGGATGAAAGGGGATGGGGTGTCCTTCTCACACAGGCTGTTTCTTAAGAAACTTTAATTCACAATAATCTATATGCCAAAGTGGCATATTTTGGGGTGGCGTATTCTACTCCCCCTCACGACCATGCTAACCGAAGTCTGTGTTTCAAGCGAACTTCTATATGGCAGAGTCACATCTGACCCGTCTTTGTCTCTGAACTTCGTATGTCAGCACTGTCCCTGGCTCACAGCAGGGTGACCAGTGCAATGTTAGTTAATGTAAGTAAGTGAAAAATGCCTGGCATCTCTCTTTTTGTCTTCTTTTGTCATTTAGAAGTTTCTGTATTATGTTCTTCATATAGAGATTTCACATCATGTAAATCCTGGCGTTCAATACATCCATTTTTTAGAGATGAATTAAGTGGTTTTTCTAAATTTCATATAAATGGTAGATGGTGGAGCACGGGAGAAGCCCAGGTGTCCTGCACTGAGGTCTAGTGTATGTATTTATTTAGTAAGTCAGCATTATTTTTTCCTGCCTAGATATGCTCTGTTAAGAGGGGTACTTGAATACCCATTTGCCTAAAGGATAGGATAAAAAAGAGGAAACTCTTGGATCTGGCTTATCTGTTTGAAGCATGTATTGAAACTAATTTATCGGAGAGAGGTGTCTCCAAATAATTCACAAAGCTCTCCGTTCTTAGTGATTGTAAACAAACCAGAGCAGTAATGAATTTTCGGTGGTTACTACAGTCAGCCTGCTGTGCAGACACAAAATGATTTGCTTTAGTGGATTCCTGATGCGTTGACTGGCTGCCCAGAACTGAGGTCCAGTAGCCAGAGGGGAGCAGGCAATGAACTAAATCTCAGCTCTGCATGGTCTGTAACTGTCTGGTGCAAAGGTAGTGGATGAATGTGCCACCCCTGTGGCATGGTCTGAAATGAAGTTTTAACAGGGTTGTGCCTATTCCCCGAAACACAAGACCTGATGATTAGAAATGGGCCATGACCTCTTACAGATGTCAGGCGGAGTGAGGAGGAAAAGACGGTCCTCTACCCGGCCAAGTGCAATCTCTGTGTTTCTGCTGAGCCAGGCCACCTGTCCACAGCATCCTGACATCTGCAAGGAAATACCTAAGGGGTTTTAGTCTCTTTCTTTACTCACCGATCTTCCAAAGACGAGGAGCAACTTGTGATTGCTGAGATGGAGAGAGGGAATTGAGGATGTGCCCCTTAGCACCTTCCTCCCTGCCTCTTTTGAGTAAATCTTGTAGATCTCAATGGTCTGTGTACACCTGTATCACCTATGAAGCTTCTAAAGATGCTCAAGTCCCAGCCACGCCCCTCCAGATATAAAATCTTAGGTCCTCTGGGTGGGGCTCTGAGCGTTGATAGTTTTAGAAGTTTCTCAGCTGGTTCTGATCGGCAGCCAGTACTGAGAAACAATGAGCTAAGCTCTTTCCAAAAAAAGCCTCCTCCTCTGCTCCTCCTTTAGTGACTGGTGAAGCCCTGTTATGGGCTGCATTTTGTCCCCACAAAATTTGTATGTACCTGACCTCCATACCGCAGAATGTGATGATACTTGGAGATAAGCCCCTTAAAAAGACAATGACCTTAGCCTGAGGCTTTTAGGGTGGGCCAGATCCGATCTGACTGGTGCCCTTGTAAAGAGAGGAGAGGAGGGCGCAGACACCTAGAGGGAAGACTCTGTGAGGATGCAGAGAGAAGATGGCCCTCTGTAAGCCGGAAAGCGTGGCCTCAGAAGGAACCTGCCATTCAGACACCTGGTTCCTGCACCTCTAACTGCCTGTGATCAATCGCCTATGGTTCAAGCCACCCGGTCTGTGGTATTTTTTCATGGCAGCCCTAGCAAAGTAATTCAGGGGCTCTCTGTGATGTGCTGTGGGAACAGGGGGGAGTCTGTCACTACAGGGAAGGTACTGGCAGACCCAGTGGTGGAGGGGCATTTAAGGAGAGCTCGTCAACATGTTCCAGCATAACAAACCTCACTTTTTTCCCTCCATCTCTGACTAATATGCTGTATCTCGTTTTGTTCCCAACTAGAAATGTGAGAACTCTGACTAGCTTTCAGTTTAAATGCGAAGGTGTTTGCCATCTCTGGCCTAACTCCCTCAGCTGTGATGAGTTATTTCGCTTGGGAAGCTGCATCATGTCATGCCTTGCCCATCTTTGAGGAGGCCACAGAAGCCAGCTCCAAAGAAGGTTGGGAAATATTTTCAGTCTCTGTGCCAAGAACTTTCTTCCTTATATTTCAGGCATGTAGTGAAAATGGAAGCAGCTTCTGCACGTTTGTATTCCATTTGTGCTAAAATCTTTAAAACATTTATACATAGATAGCTGTGAAATATTTGTATGAAAGGAGAATGTGTTTCTCAGGATAATTTGCACTCCCAGAGCCTAATAGCATATGTGATAATGTTCAGTGCTCCAGAAGGGGAGTCACACAGAAGTCTTGTCCTGGAGAGATTTCAAAATCCATTATAACCAATCAAAAGCCCTGTATTTACAAAAGCGCAGTGTATTTGAGGAAGTTATTAGCCTGTATTCTTGGGATGGTTGATGAAGGCCATCATAATTTTTACTGAACAGAAAGCCCCAGCAGAGAGCAGAATGAGCAGGAGCGAGCCTCTGTTGCCCACTCTACAGCCAGACAGAAAATATCACTGGGGTGGGAGGGTGTTTCCAGGCACCCAACCAACCCCCAAAAACGAAGACTGTGTTGTCTGCATTGGGAGTTGATTGGACACAGGGTCCCAGCTCACTGCAGCGGTGCCAGTGCCTCTTTTCATACGTGGCCGGGGCTGCTTTAACCAGTACAAAGTGACTAATCCGCTACGCAGCTGCAGAGTTAATGGGCCAACTGCATTATCACGCTGTTGCCTGGAAGGAACAGCGGCGCCTAAATGGATTGCTATGATTTTTAATACAGATAGAAGGGCCAACCACTGCAAACCCGTGTTGGTGGTGAACCAACCACACACACTGATGTGGCCTGATAGTTATCTCGCTCCTACCAGCTCCTGGAGACCAGCAGATTCGATGCAGGGGATAAATCAGGAACAGAGCAGATTGAAAGTGAGAAGGTGGTTGACATTCTTCAGGTACTTAGATGAGGGGACGAGGTTCCAGTGCATACTGACTTCCCTACAAGACAAGGCGATGATCTGTGGCTGATGGGTGGATGGACCATATCATTGGGTAGAAAAGCAGAGAGGGATTTAAAGTCAGGACTCTGGCTTGGCTATTGATTTTTAAAGGTAACCTGGGATATTGTCCTTGTCATTTTTTCCATCTTTGAAGATACTAAGCATCTCTCTTAACTTCCAGAGAAAGATTATTTCTGCTTAGAAATGAATGCTCGTTCTCAAAGCTCAACAGAGGAAGAAAGTCAGGTTTGTTCAACACCATCACCCGCGTTCATGGTTATTCCTGCGGCCTCCTGAGTGGCCCCAGGGTACAAATCAGAGGTGAGCTTCAGCCTAAGGGGAGGTTGAGCTTGGGGAGCTTTTCACTTCCCTCTTTCACTTCATCCCATCTTTACTTGCACCTGTCATTCTTTTTCAGAAAAAAAAAATTAGAGGGAAGTAAACAATTATTTCAGAAAGTCCTTCAAACAACAAGTTACAAGTGGTAGAATGCTGAGATGTTCGTATGAGAGGAGTAAAGGCTAACCCATCTATTGGGCTGGCCAAAAAGTTCATTTAGTTTTTTTTCTGGATGATGGCTCTTGCAGTGCTTAGTTGTCTTTAACTTCACTCGAAACAGTTTTGTTAGATTGTACTGTGACAGCTGTCATATCAGCTTGCATTTAAAAAAAACATGAAAATTGGTGATTTTTGTGTAGCCATTTTTATATTGAAGATGGAAGAAAATATGCAACATTTTTGGCATATTATGCTTTATTATTTCAATAAAGGTAAAAATGCAACTGAAACACAAAAATAAGATTTGTGCAGTGTGTGGAGAAGGTGCTGTGATTGATCGAACATGTCAAAAGTGGTTTGTGAAGCTTTTTGGTACTATTGACATTTTGGCCAAATAATTCTTTGCTATGGGGCTCTCTTATGCTATGGAAGATGTTTAGCAGCATCCCTGGCTTCTACCCACTGGAAGCCAATAGGAGGAGAGAACTGACATACTCCAAATATTCAAATCAATAAAGTTATTGGTGAAAATGAAAAGTATGCCTTTTATTTTACAGAAAAAAACTAAACAGACTTGTTGGCCAGCCCAATATAACCCTTGGTGATGGGATTCAGGTTTGCCAACGTGAAGCACAAATACCAGGAGGAGGATGGGCCCCAAGGTCTTACTAATCAGAACCCTGCACACTATTCATGGGCCCTTGAGGGTTACAATCTCTGTTACCTGTTTGGATAGTGCACTGAACTGCTCCCTCACAGTAATTAGCAAAATTAAGTTTTAAAATATTTATGTGGCCAGGTATTTTTTTTTAATATTAGCCAACTTTGTTCATCCTTCTAGACAGTTCTCTTCTCTCTTCCCTCCACTTGAGCATTGCCTTGAGGGATGCGTGTGAGAGTAGGAGTAAAAAAGTCTTCATGGGTTTGATTTTCAAAAGAACTTTAAGAGAATGAATGGTTAAAGAAAGAAAAAAATGGGTGTTAAGGCATTAGTAAGAATATTATTAAAAAGACGGAATATTGCAAACTGACATGGGTAATAGAGGAGTAATCCAAGGTATATAAAATGAGAAGAGAGGGTTGATGGATAAGGTGAAAGTAAATGGTTAATAGACTGAAATTCTCAGTTAATTTGAACAACGTGAATGCTAAGAGAAGAATAGGGGACTTTGAGTAGAGCAATTATGAGTACTGAAAAGGTCTGGAATGTAACTATGGGAATGGGTTATGTAGTGGAATGGAAAACACCACCGGAGATGATGAGTTTGAGAGACTGAAGGCTATGATGTTGAAGAGGTGGCTCACGTGGGCATTCATGTCTCTGAGGATACTGGTATTGCCCATGGTGGATATGAGGACCACCAGCCAGTTTCCTGTGCTTCAGTGACTGGGGGAGGAACAAGAGGATTAGTGCATGCTGTACCAATGCGTCTAGTCTCTGTGAGAGATCTGGTGATTTAAAACTCTCTCCATCAATTTTCATAATGGCTCCAGGCTGCTTTGAAAACTGCACACCTTGTCTTCATGATCTCAAGATTGCATATATTAATTCTAAGCCTCTTAAAGCAACAAGCTGTAGAGCCACCCCTGTCTTTCAGTAACTTGATTTTCAACAATAGCCCATCAATATAGTAAGATGGGGTTCTCCAAAGGAGGGAGTCACGACAGTTACTCTGATGTACTGAACTATTTCCACAAATTCTGTTGGGTGAGTGATTTTTCAATCTGTCTTATTATTAGCTCAATATTGATGGCTCTTTAAAGATCAAGATTCTTTTCTGCTACTCTACTTTTAGTAAATTGTCAATATTATTTCTACTGATTTACTGGTGTGGCGGTTTGTGTTTTCCAAAGATGCCCATAGCAACATTTTGTGTCCCATGTGCTTTTCTTCCAAGAGGACCTTGGCTTTCCTCCCACTGAGTGGTGGTGCCTATGTCCCTCCATTTGAACCTGAGAAGAGCTTTCCGATGGCCACAACGACCACAATGGACAGAATACTCCATAAGGTGACACTACATGCTTTGCACTTGGACCTTGTTCTCTTGGAGCACCTGCTCTTGGAATCCAGCATCCAGGTTATGAAGGAGCCTAATCTAGCCCATGTGCAGAGACTACCTGAGAGGCCATGTGCAGATGTTCTGGTTGACAGTTTACCTGAGGTCCCACCAAGTGGCCAGCATCGACTGCCAGACACGTGACTTCCAAGCCCCAGTCAACAAGTCATTCCAAGTCTTTAAATTTTTAAAATTGAGTTCCCAGACATTATGCACTAGGACAAACCATCTCTACTATGCCAGATTCAAATTTCCTTACCCTTAAAATTTAAAGTATGATAACGAAATTTTCAGTTGGTTTGTTATATAGCACTAGATCAGGAGTGTCAAACTCATTTTCACCGGGGTCCATATCAGTCTCGCAGTTGCCTTCAAAGGGCAGGATATAATTTCAACTCCTTAACAGTTAAGGAGTAGTTACATTTATACAGCCCTAAAATTATTCTGGCCCTTTGAGGGCAACCTCGAGGATGATGTGGCCCCTGATGAAAATGAATTTGACACCCCTGCACTAGATTATCAGAACAACAGAGAACTAACAAAAATTATTGGCGTTAAAATACTTGAAAGTCAATGCATGTGTGTGCATGTGGTGTTCACTAAAAAGGAAGCCTCCTCCTGATTTAACCAACCTCATACCAGCCCAGCAATTAACCTGTCAATCTTCAAAACTGTTGAAGTGTAGGCGGTTTCATTAGGATGCCAGAGGCAACATGAGTGCAATTCTAAGATAGAAAATAAAACTCAGAAAGATTATGCTGGATTCAATAAAATATTATTTTCTATTCCTCTTTGGATTCTTTTATTTACCCTCAGCTCCTTTTTGTAGCAAAAGACCTTGTGCTTGACTCATGTCTGTTTCTTGGGGAGCTTTTAGCCTCTGGCTTCTTCTCCCAACCCTCCTTCCTACCTCTGCTTTTAGGTCACAGGTTGGACATCATGTTTAATATTGGCTTTCTCAGAACCAACAGAGCTCTAACTCTTCCTAGATTTTGTCCTGTTAAATTTCTGTGTCACATCTCACATGGCTGAAACTCATTTTGCCATGAAAATCTAAAATATTGCACCAGATCCAGATGGGTTCACTGGTGAATTCTACCAAGCATTTAGGGAAGAAATTGAATCAAGTCTCCGTAATCACTTACAGAGGCTAGG
>VMDR010017842.1:0-19713 GCA_007922815.1 Macrotus californicus | reverse complement strand
GAGAGAGAGAGAGAGAGAGAGAGACCCAAATGAATTTTTAATAAAAGGTTCAAACATCTTCCTTTATGTACAAGATACTTTTTAAAAGGATAGCTTAAAATATAGATCATTCATAATTGTCACATTCTGATAGTCATATAGATCACTTAAGATCAATACTTAAAAATCTAAAGTATTCCCCAAATGCCACTTAATCCAAGGATCAATAACCAGCTGAACCCTAAACAAAATGGTCTAGGGAAACATGACAGCCATATTCACCTCAAATTTGACCAGGAAAGGCAAATTACATTTTATTTATAAAGACCTGCAAATAATGACTGAAAAATCAACTTAGTGTTTTAGCCATAAGACATCAGAATCTACAGTGAAATTCTTACCTCTGGTACTATAGGTGTAGGTTTTTTCTTATCCAAAATTTTTGGCTTTAAAATTACTTTCTCCACCTCCAACATTCCTATTGGTGTGTTTGGCTTAAATTTAATGGGGTTCTTTTCAGCGGACAGCAGATCAATGGTGTGACTTGATGGGTTCAGGTGATACTGGGCACAGAGGAATATCAACAAGTCCATCATAGGTTTACTGTAAAACAAGAGTAACGCTGATAGCAGCTTCATCCACGGTCCAAGTTATTGTTTCACGCATGTCTCACAGGGCCTCTTGTTTTCAGTACATATAATATGTATGTGTGAAAGCAGCTTAGAAATCAAACTACTTGTATTTTAGCCGACAAAATTATACTTCTTAAAATGTCCTGAGTAGAATTCAAAAGAGCTTGGACCCTAGAGTTGGTTTTACAGTCATCTGTGCTTTATCTGCCAAATCGCCTTCATGTTACAAATCTCAGGAGAAGGAAAAGTCCTTTACTTACCCATGAGAAGTCACTTAGTTTAGCAGATGCTCCTTCACAATATTATTTAGAATACTAGCAGTCTTTAGTTACAAAGTGATTATATTCCAAAGTTCCCATAAGAACAAAGCATTAGGAAGAACTACTACCATTTGCGGTTTGAAAAGCACAGTAAATATCTACATGGGTAAGCACACAAAATCCTAAAGAAAAGTGTAGTTCAAATTTCTTAATTCATTCAAACATATTTAATATTTTCAAGGCATTAGACACACAGCACAAGTGTATGATATATCTGCTCTCACAGACCTAATACTCTACTAGGTGAACTAGATCAAGTGTGAGCAAACTATAATCCGCAGGTCAAAGCGGGCCCACTGCCTGTTTTTTTTTTAAATGAAGTTTTATTAGAATACAGTCATGCTCATTTGTTTACATAATATCTAGGGCTGCTTTTGTGTCACAGTGGGATTCGAATACGACATGACTGAGACTGTACGGCCCACAGAGCCTAATTATATTTACTATCTAGCCCTTGACAGAAAGTTTATGGGCTCTGGTGCTAAACAATAAAAAAGTAATCAAGTAAATGCATGAGATAATTTTAAAAATGATTAAATTTTAAATGCTAATGGTAATACAGAATCTATTTCTATAGGAAATTGCACACTCAACTTGAGATCGAGACATTCTCAATTTTTTGCTTCCCTTTCCACAAAATCAATTATTTGCACAGACTTGTGTGTTCATTCACACTCTCAACAGAACAATGGGGTCTCTGAGTCTTTCTTAATTGTCAGCCCTTAAGGAAAGCCTCTAACAAATCTTTTGCATGATGTGCTTTCCTAAAATGACTGGTGATCCTGAGCTGGGAGTTCGCATTTAACACTGAGGCACTAAAACACTGTGTAAAAGTCCTGTTTTCATGGATTGAGGTACAGGTTGATGAGTTTCACTTGAGGGTAAGCAGGTGGCCACTAATGTTTCCACTAAGAAATACAAAGTTGGTTAAAAAAAATCCCAATCTCTTGGCTAGAGATATGAACCTGGCTACTGGCTTTCAGACAGGGAAATGAGGCTAGTAATTTCACAATTCAGTATGCTGATTTTAATTTAATCCATCTGTTTTCACATGTGCCTAATCCCTACTCTCCTAAATGGAGTCCCCAGGTCTACAGGGAGGCAGTCTCCTGCTGAGGAAGGGAGTGGTCTGACATTGGGTAGTGCTGAAGTCAAAGACATGTATATCAGAAAGATTCTCAAACCATTCCCTGTGTTCAGCTCCCTCCCTCACCTTTTGTGGTTGTGGCCCACTCTTAGGCCACTTCAGTGTCCATAGGATAAAGAGGAATGCTTCCCAATGGTACTCCCTTCCCGTCTCCCACGTACAAGGGATACCCCATCATACATATATCAAGAAAAATAAATAAAAGACTCAATGTTCCTCAGTAAAAAAATGTTCTCTGGAGTAAATTTCCAGTCCTCAAAATACATTTCCTACGTCTTATTAGATGATTTCACAAAAATATTTGGAAGTTTTATGTCCTTCTCTTGACCTATTATGCTCGTACATAAATTTGTTTATAATTGCCCACGTTTGGGTTTTGGATGGATAGTACACACTAAATTTCACCTAAAGGGAGACAACCATAATGGTATTATTGAAGGCAATATTTTGGTAACATAGTACTATGTGCGAGCACTTTGATGTTACACAGCGATTCTACACCTGGACATGGTACCTTCTGTTCTGAGAGTAAATAAGGTTAAGAAGGACTAGGCAATGTCTAGGTAAATACAATTACAAATACAGTTACGCTGGAAGAAGAGAAAACTTTCACTGCCAACCACATGGAGCGCTGTCCACTATTGCCTATGAGTAAATGGTGGTATGTTCAGATTATATTTCTCTCTATATATAAATGTGCCAAGTAACACATATAAAAATACTAAAGCTTACATTTCAAGCATTTTTCTTAAATGCATAGTTCTTTAGAATTTAAAAAACTCAAACGTTCAGTTCTTTAGAAATACACAATAAAAGCAAAAGTGGTTACTGCTGTGAAGTTCTGTTTTGTTTCTGTCCTGTTAATCCCTATTTGTGTGCCATCATTTTATATCCTTTGATATACAAACATAAACACTTAAAGAACAAATATATTTTCCATTTTTAAAGGTAAAAACAGTTTAACAGTCTTTATGTACTTTTATTTAACCTTCTGATATGCTTTAATAAATTATTGTCTTTTTTAACTGTGATACATTAATTTTCACATTTAATAGATGGGGTGGATAATGGGCCAAGAACATTATAGAAATGGCCTATTCCCTCAGTTGATGTGATCATCTATCATCTGTGGATAAAAAAGGTGTTCTAGGGAATGTGACCTCACAGGCTGATCTGATCATAGATTCCTATGGGCAGGTCATGGTGGGTGGTCATGCCCCAGGCCCATAACTTTTTATAAAGGGTTTATCTTTGCTTTAAGCAAGCCCTGTCCGGTGCTTCTATGCATCTAGGTTACAGCACCTTTGAAATAACCCAGACTACCCTCAGGAGAGTGCAGAATCTTAATTATCATGTAACTCCATCCCCGCCTTACTTTCTCTGACCTTCCTGTCATCTTTCTTTGGTTCCCCCCTTATTTCATAGGCGTAAAAGAAACGGCAAAAATGTCAATTGTTCAAGGCATTTGAAATCTTGCTTCCCAGCAGCTATCGCCAGTTTTGGCTTAAATGAACTCCTATAAAAATTCTCCACAGGTTTGGATATTTCTTACATCAACAAATCACTGCACACCATACCAGATTTCATGGCAAGATTTCATGCTGACTAGCGCTATATCATGACCTTTGAACTCAACACTACCTAGATGTTTTCTAATAAAAATATTTCTTCAAAAGGCAATCACAGAACTTCTTTATGACTCTATTCTCTCACTCTATAATTCTAAGTTCAAATCTTTATTCAATAATTGCAGAAGTCAATTTTGCCTCGAAAATATTCTTCTTCCCAGAAAGATAAATGCAATAGACCAGAAAGTTCTGTAACAGACACAAATACAGATGGGAATTTAATACTGCATATAATAACGGTATTTCACATTTCTGGGAAAAGAATTAAATTTTCAACAGCTAGCATTAGGAAAGCTAACTAGCCATCCGATGGGAAAAAAAGAAAAGTTCCGTATTGGTCTTTCCTTTGCTCTGCTTCCTGCCGTGGTCTCTGCAGGGAACAGTCACCGCACTCCAGGCCAGGAGTCTGAGCTCAGTTGTTCAGAGGCCCCCTGGCAGAGTCTCATTTGTACAGATTGAATATGTCACAAATTTACCATGTCAAGAGTTCCAGATACAGTGTTTCAGCCTTCACCTGCATATTTTGAAAAATCTGGTACGGATCCATAGCACCCTCAAAAACTGCTTACCAGAATAAAATGTAAAAAAGATGTTCATATTGGAGAAAAATGTAGTAAAGGTGCTTGGGTTAGACAAAGTGCATACTTACTCCTCAAGTTCACAAGTGAATGCAAAACTGGAAGTGGTTAAATATTTGGTAAGAATCAAGTCCCTGAGGTTGCCACAAGGACTTCCAACAGAGAAGGGCAAGGCTCACAGGTGCCTCAAGATACAGGGGAGTTAGTAGTACATCCCAGCCCCTTGGACCAGGAAGCAATTAAAACCTAATACCAGAGCAAATTCCGATTAAAAAGTGCAAATCCTTTTTATTTAAAGATGGTGAGAAAGTGTTCTCACTAACATGTATTTTAAATGCTAAAAAAAGTTATGTATTATCTACTTTATTCCTCATACTAAAGCAGCCCTAAGTAGACCAGATATATAAATACGAGCATTCAGCTCTAGGGGGCTGAGGGCGGGGGGAGAACAGAAAAGAAACCATCTTCAGGTAGTGCGTGTTCCAGAGCACTGCAGCCCAGTGGAACTTTCTGCAGCAATGAAAACTTTCTGTATCTGTGCTGTTCAATACAGTGGCCTCTCACCACATGTGGCTATTGTGAATGAGAAAGGAGCTATGAAGTAAATCTGACAAGCTCAGTGACTGAAGGTAACCTCACAGGGTGATCTGACCTTGAATTACTAGCTGGGCAGGTCTAGGTGGGCAGTCACATCCCAGGCCTAGAACTTCCTTCATAAAAGGTTTATCTGTACTGTAAGCAGGTCTTGTCCATTGTTCCTGTGTATCTTGATTAACAAATCTCTGCAATGTCAGAGTAATCCTCTTGTCCAGACCCTTCTAACCCTCCTCCAGGGAGCACATGATCTTGTTGCCCTACACCATCCCTGTTTACTGTAAATGTTCCGAAGTTCCACTTTTCATCCCTCAGAGATTGGCCCCTCTTCAATCTGCCAGCAATGGACTTCATATAATCTTCCTTACTTTCCCTCCTTTGATCCCAAATGCATAAAAACGGCTGCCAAACTGCCATTCTCCAGAGAATTTGTGAGATCTTGCTTCCAAGCACATCCTCAGTTTGGCTCAAATACACTCTCACAAAATTTTCTGTAGGTTTGGACATCCTTACATGGATACTATTGAGGAACTGAAATACATTGAGCTACTAGACTAACAAACTAAAATTTTTATTTCATTTCATTTAAATTCAATTTACGTAGCCACATGTATTGGCCACTGTATTAGACCTCGTAGTTCTAGTGCACTGGTTCTCAAAGTGTGACTCATGGACCAGCAGCACCAGTATCACTGGGAACTTGTTATACCTGAAAATTGCCAAGTCCCGGCCTAGTCACGAGTCAGAAAATCTGGGAGGGCAGCCTAGCAATATCTGCTTTTGACAAGCTCTCCTGCATGTCTATGTACCTTATCATCTGCATGATATATACCATAGTTTTTTAAATGGTGATCTAGAGAGAAAAGGATAAAGGAACAAGTCAAATATATATTATAACAAATAATGATAACTGCTCTGATGAAAAGTAAAATAAGGAAGGGTAGAAACTGTCCTAAATAGAAAAATAACATTAGAATAAAGACCTGATGGAATGAGATATCTGGGGAAAGCATTCCAGGCAGAGCTGACAAATGCAAAGGCCCTGAGGCAGAAGTGTGCTCTACCTGTTTAAGGAAAAACAGAAACCCCTCAGCTACAGTGAGGACCTTAGTGCCTGGTGAAGACTTGGAATTTTACTGATAGAAAACTACTGTAGAGTTCTGAGGAGTGATCTACTTTACATTTTAAAGGGATTATATTCAGATTGTTGTAGTCAGAATAGCCCGAGGGAAAAGTCACAAAGCTGTTGCAAAAAGGAGATGGTGGTGACTTAAACCTATTCCGATTCCAGATATATTTTGTAAGGAGCCGATAAGATTAAAGCCAATACAAGAAAGAAAGCATAAGAACTAGCAAGGGACATTAGGAGGAACTAGCCAGTGGATGGTGGCCAGGATTGCAGGGCCACAGCTGGGGCCTGAAATGTTAATTTAAGTTACTGGCAATTTGATATGCTTACTAATCTGGTGACCCACAAACCATCACCAAAGTGCTGGTAGATTTAGGAGATACTCAGTCAAGAAAAGAAAGAGAATTGCAAAACTTAAAGGCTAAAAAATAAGAATCCAAAAATAGTATATAAAGTTGGAGCCAGAGGAACCCTTGGGAATTTACAATAATATTATAAAGGGAATTGAACATTCCACAAAAAGTAGAATAGAGGTTCAGGCACATTTTATCGAGATCTTAAGAAGCAGAGTGACCTCAGATGTTATCTGGGTTCCATTTATACCTACATGTGAATTTCTCTCTAGGAGGACCACCTTTTAGCAATCTTTATTCCCAGGGCCTAATATATAGTGAGGTCAATGTCACTGAATGAGGAATTTAGAGGAACCAGTGATTATTTACTTCTAGGTAACTCTGCTTAAATATCCACGAGTCCAAACACACAGCAGACAATGTATAACTGAGATCTCTGTACAGTATCTGGCACACAAAAAGGAAAAGTTGTTAAAAGGAGATTTACATACTTTAAAAACCATACAGTTGTGAAATCGGTGTTCATTTAAGTTAACACACTTGAATAGTAGCCTTGATGTGTCTAAAGCCATGGCATCTTTTTTTTTTTATGTTTATTTATTGATTTTAGAGAGACAGGAAAGAAAGGAGCGAGAGAACCATCAATCCGTTGTTCCACTCGCCCATGCATTCATCAGCCGCTTCTTACATGTGCCCTGATTGGGGCTGGAACCCTCAATCTTGGCTTAACGGGACAATGCTCTAATCCACTGAGCTATTCGGTGAGGGCAAGCCCTGACATCTTTACGGAGGCGCAATATATGCATTAAGTCAGGCTAAGATCTTTTTCAAAACAGCCTCAGACCAGTTTGAATACTTAAAGTATTTAATTGAAACCTCAGCATTTGGCACTAAAATCACAGAAGACATGATCCTGATCTGTGTGATTTGGAGTGGGAATTACTGTATTTTGCCATGTATACTGTGCTCCTGTGTATAGTGCACACCCACATTTTTGGCCCAAACGTTCCAGAAAAAAATCTTGCATTTTAATTTTTTAATTCAATGTTTTATTTATATATAAAACCAATGATCATATTCCAGGGTATTATCTTATATATGGATATCTTTACTGCTTTCTAGAATTACACTTTTAATGCACAAGCATAAGTAAAAGAATTAAAAACATTTATGTAGATATGGAAATAGTACTTACTACCCATGGATAATGTGCACCCTTATTTTTCCATCAAAAATTTGGGCAAAAGAGTGTGCATTATAAGTGGCAAAATATGGTATTTACTGCCTCGCTCTATCATGGAAGACCCTCAACACTGTCCAAGTACGACACTAAGGTTTAAACTGACCCTGCATCCAATGGGGCTGCTGTCAGGGTTCACCAGTCACAAAGCGCACCCACAGGAAATGCAATCATCTCTTGAGTATAGTTGTTCAGAATTACCCACCCAGATACCACATTATTTCTACCCAAAACAACAATTTTGGTTCATGAATAATTATCTGGAGCTGATGCACCTAACAAAAGTTGGCTAACAGATTCGACCACGGGATCACCACAGGAAGGATGCTTATTTCCTGTTTGCTAAGGTGGAAGCACAGGCCAACAATCCACCTGAAACGTGAGCCAAAATATTTAAAGTTGAAAAGTACTGGCTGAACTTGGTCATCACTTCCTCATTCAGCTAAGAGATAGGTTTTTCCTTCTCTATACCATCACATCACTTTGAATGTTGATTTATTATGTTACTTTACCGAGTCTTCTTTGCATTAATATTATTTACATTTCTTTCTTATAAAGTAATACTCTCTGGGGGACAGATATTTTTTAAGACACTTTAAAAACCCTTCTTTGAAATGGAGAAATCCCTGAGATTCTCCACTTCCTTTTAGAAATAAATAACAATTGTTTGTATTAATTTCATGTCTATTATCTCTATGAGTCCACAACCACCACAAAAACTACTTCTACTCAATGAATGAAAAATATTGAGATTAGAGATGTTACATGACCAGGTGATGAAGAGCATATATAGAATTAGGGAGCAGTCAAAATTAGAATGTCCTGTGTCCTAAAACTACTCCTTCAGCTATAATTTAGCCTTACGGTACTGCAAGTCAGGATGCAGGAAGGGATAGCTGGATGGTTTACGAAAGGCTATCTGCTGTCTGCCACAATTTTACCTCAGAGGTTGATGACATCACTAAATCAGCCCCCAAATCTGCTGATGATGCTTTCTGCATTTGTGACACATATGAGGGGTAATCTTGTCCTAGTTTGGTATCTGCTACTTAAGACAAGACTTCCACTTCTGTGTTGTAAAGATCCCTTGGGTATCAAAAATGCAGGTCATGGTTCCCCAAATAACTTGCAGATCAGCGAGATGTGCAAACATCTGCCTCGGTGAATTTCTAAACCCTGGAGGTGTTCAATCAAAGTCACTTACCAATAGGGTGGCTATGTAATTAATCCCTCACTCTGGGACACCTGAGAGTGAAAGGAGGCACTGTTAGTAAGGACTCTGGGACAGCAGGTACAAATAGGGACTGTCATAGGAAGGAGGAAGTATGATGATATGAACTTATCATGAGTACATGGATTTTGAGCATCTGATAGGGGCTGAAGTGTTTGAATAAGATTATTCCTTGTTATAAATCTTTAAATCTGTCCCAGTATCTAATAAAAATATTTTACACTCTTTCAATAAATTCTCAGAACAGTTGAGTTGAATTGATTCTATTTGTCCCTTATAAATGCATACTGACAACCTAATTAGACTTACCAATGACAGTACTAGGACTTTTTGAATGTTCTCTATTGTTACTGATGTTTATCCATCTTATTTATTAGTAATGAGTTCAGGAGCTGTTAAACAAAAATGACTGACATTGCTCTAGTATTCTCTTGTCATTTTTCATAGCCTACTTTTCTCCAATAGGTGGCACTGTACTCCATGTAAAATGCACCTGAGCTCTTTATCTGCCCCGCAAGTGCCCATCAAAATCTTGGATTAGGCTCAACTCTGCGGTAAATTGGTGCCACTGGACAGGCTAATCAGGCCACAACCCATGTGCAATGTGTCTCTGGGTCATTTTACAGACAAAGGCCAGAGAGTTAGGTGTCTTGCTTGAAGTCACAGAGCAAAATATGGAGTCAACCACAGGGCCTAGAATTTCTAACTTCCAGTTCTGTGCTTTCTTTATTTGTGTTTTCATCCACAGCATTCTCAGATTTGCCCAAAGTGAAACAAATTCCTCTTCACAGTATGAGAGCAAAAGAGAGAAGCCTCCTCCTGTTGTGCGTGGTGCTGACTGCACTCCTCCCTCTTGTAGGAGAGAGAGTGCTAGCACGGCAATGGATGCTCTCCCGTGGGCTAGCGGAGAAGGTCCATGTCAGTCTTTTACCAAGTTTCCCAAATTAAAACTTATTTAAAATTGTCCCAGAGGGGTAAAAAAAAGAGGAAAAAGGTATGCACAATTATTCAGTGAGGAATAATCATATACTGGGCAGACACCTGACTATAAGGTAAGGACCCAGAATGATATAAAAATGCACCCACATATTTCCTTACTCTCTGTAGTGTTTACAACTGTTTAGCTTATAAACTCATTTTCATTAACAATTAACTTTTCCCAAGTACTGGCAGACACCAGCCCCTATACTATTGCATAGCGTAGCATTTTCTGAGGGGGAGATGGGGAGCAGCCCCTAGGCAGCTTGTCTCTAACAACAGTATCCGTTCATGTTCATGGTCAGTAAGGCACAGAGCTGCTCCATCTGGTGGAAAGGTCCTTTACCAGCGCCACACACACACGCACACACACACAGATAAGCATATATCCATATGTATCTATCTATAAATACACACACACATATACACACAGGCACATGTATACCCTATACTACAGTATGCTGTTTGCATAAATAAAATATTTTAATTCCTCCTGCCTTCAATCCAATCTTCCTTGAGGTCAGGACACACAGAAATGCCCAAAAGTTTTTAGGTGGGTGCTGCAGAGACCCTCAAAGGGTTGCAGAGACAACATAGCAGGCCCAGGGTGGCTTTGGTCATTAAAGTGGCAGCATCACTGAACTCTGGTAACAAAAGGTTAGTAAGACTACCAACCTCATTCAAGATAACAAGATTTTAGTTTTCCCCTGAGCATAAGGTCTATCACCACTTCCAACCTTACTGTGTTCCCTAATCTGCATAAGTTCTTTGGTTAAAAAAAAAAATCGATGTACAAATAAGAGCATTCTTCTGAAGATAATGGTGGGCATTCACATTCTCACAAATGGAACATTCTGAGCATACCTCTGCATGAGTTACACAAGATGACATGGGAACGTTCTAAAAATTTTCCTCAGGAATACATTTTGAAAAATTTTTTTCTAAAATATTAAAGAAATACTATAAACTTTCTAAATATTTAGTTTAATACTGATATTATTTGGAAATGCATAGAAATAATACTATCAAAATAAATATAATATACAAGGAATATTTAAACAAATTTAGAAAGGATGGTCTCAAAAATTATATTAGAGACCCTTCACAGTGATATATGGAACTCTTATAAAGAAAACCTTATGCACTTAAACTTATTTAAAATCACTCTTCCCACCCTGACTGGTGTACTCAGTGGATTGGACGTCATCCTGCAAACCGAAAGGTCACCAGTTCAATTCCCAGTCAGAGCACATGCCTGGGTTGTGGGCCAGGTCCCTGGTTGGGGGCGTGTGAGAGGCAGCTGATTAATGTTTCTGTCTTTCATCAACCTTTCTCTTCCTCTCTTTCTCTCTCCCTTCCTCTTTCTCTAAAAATAAATAAAATAAAATCACTCTTCCCTGGTCCCCTCCCCTCCATTATTCTTGTTCATACTATTAAATCTTCTGTTTATCGTAAAAAAGCCATGAAGAAATTTAAGTTACAATCTATGTCATGGGGCTGCACATTTGATAGCTGACATTTTTCAGAAATAGAATATATTTATCTATTTGAACATTTTGGTTGTCATTATTAAACATTGAGGTTTTTTTTGTTAACGGGCCAGGAGTAGCTACCACATGAAAGATACCCCAAATCACAATCTTAAGATATCCCGAACTGCACTCTGAAATATCTAGAATCACTCCTAACGAATCCAGAATCAAACTTCTAAGATATTTGAAATTATACAACCATTTTTAATCATAAACGGTATTAAAAATTAGCCATCACGTTTGCAAGTTCAGTCATCCCTGAATTACAGAACTACTAGGAACGAAGTCCCTAAATCACTTCACAGAAACTCCGCTGCGGCGCTCTGTGGGGCAGCGCTCGCTGGGGCAGTGCGGCCCTGCTCAAGGACAGCACATGAATGTCTGATTACAAGGCTGCACGCCTGAAAGGCACAGAACATTGTAAATCAACTGTAATGTAAAAATAAAAATATTTTTATAAAACACTAATAAGAAAACAAATTCTACTCTCAGAAAAAAATTTTAACCAATTGGAATTTGGGGCATTCCCATTTGGGGTAATCTCGCCTTGCTCTCTACCTGGAGAAAATAACTTTGTTTAGAATATCCTGAGAAAGCAACTGGGGCGCATCTAAACATCTCTTCAGAGCATACCATTTAAGTCGCTACCTCTGTCTACGTACCAAGGATTAGGGAAACAACATCCATTATAGTGAATTTATTAAATGGCAATTACATTGCACAAGTGTATGCTATGCACTATGCAGAAAGGTAACAATGCCACACGAATCTTACAGTTCATTTAAGACATGGCATACATACAAATCGTAGCGTAGGACAATACATGACGACCATCAGCACTACAGAGTGTCAAAAAGTGTGGAAGTCATAGGTAACAGTTCATTCCAGGGAGATCAGGGAGCCTCATATAAAAGTGCCATTTGAGCTACGCAAACTCACTGGAGAAATGTGGGTGGTAGGGTATTCCGCATGGGAAAGTTCTCATAAATGCGTGAAGGTGGAAAAAGTAGAGTATCTGTAGAGCTAAAAAGTCATGAGGCTGAAGTTCAAGCGAGTCAAAGGGAAAAAGCCTACTTAATTTTGGAGGAGAGGAAAAGAAGGTGTCCCAGGATCCAGGCTGGGTACTTCGCACTTTCTTGATTCGGTGTTGAATTGCTGTCCCTGCGGGTTTTTGTTTTTTGTTTCTAGTATCAGAGATAGTGCCACAAACAGAGTGGTGTTTTAGCGTCACCTGAGGGTGGAGGGTAAATAGAGAGAACTCAGGGTTAAAGGAAGAAATTCTCAATAGAAAATGAAAGATGCCAGCATGTGCCAGGCACTGATAGTATTTCATTTAATCCTAACAACAATTCGGTTATAAAACATTTTTAGATAAGAAAACTGAGGCAATTCAACGAGATCTGGCAGCTCGGAAACAAAGAGCTGATTGATGGAAGTTTTTCAGGTTTAGGGCCCCAGGAGGCAAACATGCTGGAAGGTGAGGAGGGTGAGGGAAATCTAGGGTCCTTGTAAGTACAAATGCCCTGGGAATGATTAATGCAGAGTCCAAGTTAAAGACAGAGAAAAATGCAGCAACCTGAAAGCAGTCGTCAGTTAGACCTAATAAGGAGAATGAAGAACAAATCCAACTAAGAAAGACAAAGTGGATAAGCTAGATGTGTCGTGTTCACAAGAGGACACTGGAATTTCAGTAATGGGGCAGGAGAAGGAGACTATGGATGTAGGTTCCCAGAGTTCAAGAAACGTGAAAAGTTAGCTTGGGGTAACATGAAAAACTCTACAATAATTATGCTGGTAGATAGGATAGAGAAGAAAACCATTATTCTAATACTGAGGTCGCAGAAGTTTGAAAAAAGTTCTACAGACGGCAGGAGGCTGATGGCAGAGAAGAGGGCGGCATGAACACCTGAGTGGTGCATCCAGGAAGAGATCTAGGCGTACTGGTAATTAAACTGCTGCTACCTGTCAGCATCAGTGAAGAACTAAGAAACATGCTGACAATTTTAACGTACTTTGAATTGGGGAAAAAAAAAAGGAATTGCCTCTGCTACCCGCAGCCACACCCACTGTCATTATTATCTTAAAGCCTGGGTAAGGGTATTATTTCAAGGATTGAAGACCCTTTGTCTCTAACTTGTAAGATTCCTTCCTCACCCAGAAGAGGCACTACCCAGGTGATTGCCTGGATCTGAGGTAGAAACTCACCCAGGACAGTCACAGGTTTCTCAGCCTCCTAAATAGGGTTCAATGTGTGATTTTCAAAACTATTTTTAATACAAAATAAATGGCAAAATGCATTTTTTGCCATTTAATGAAAATTTAATGCACAACACTAAGTATCATTTGCTAATGCTGAACATTTTTATGTTCATGTACGTTCAATAATTTGTAAAGTTACACATAATCTTGATAAATTTTAAGATTAAGTTGATATTTAATGAGTTCCCCTAGATAAAACCACATTGTAAGAATGCATTACCCAATATGTTACTTATTTATTCTTCTGGCTCACACACACACACACACACACACACACTCTATACAAAGGTCAAAGCAGCTTAAATTTCTAAGGCAGGGTTCCTGATGACAAACGGGTAGCTGAAGGTGAACACGTGGGACAAGACCAAGCTCACAGCCCATGTAAGTTTCCACTTGAAAATGAAGTGGAAAATCACATTTGGTTTTATTCCATTTTTCCAGTTTCACATAGGTATTAAAAATATCAGTCTCCTAAATCACAACTTCACTTCTTGCTGGGTTAAAGTTTAATTTTATATGTCTAGTAAACTCATCCACATTTTTAGCAGTTAATTAAATGATTTAGTGGTGTAAAAAATCCTGCTTGCTTCAGAGATCAATTTATCTGTTTTGATAAATAAAAGAGCATTACATTTTAAGAGTAGTTAGTAACTTCTGCAAAATCAAATTCAGGGAAATAGCTTAAAAGAAAAACAGTAATTTGGGAAGGAAGAGAAATGGTTTTCTTATAGGTCCCTGGCCTGCTTTTCTGAGTTTGACTTACAAAATCAACCTAATTGATGACTGCTCCCCTGGGAAATGTTACTTTTTAAAAAACTTATTAAATGACTAACAAACATAAAATTGTTCTAAATTTTAAAAGTCACTTGTCTTGGAATTCATACTATTGATATTCAAACATTGTTCGAAGAATTTTAATCACTTTTAGCATTTATTTTTTCATTGATAACCAAACCGAGTGATGAATAAAGTATTTTGTCGAAGAAAAAAAAATTAAAAATACACAACAGAGGGTTTCACTGACGGCAGAAAGGAAGGCATGGTACTTCATTCGCTCCATCATACCTCCCATGAACAGTGGTAGACTTTATAATATCCCCAGGCAGAACCACGGAGAGCTCGATGTCTTTATCTATCATGCTTTCTTTCTGTTCCATGATGAACGCAGACGACTCTACAGAACCATCCACTGAAGAGGCATCAAGGTTCTGGGTCTCAGCTGGAGGAAGTGGTGCCTTGGCTTTCAGTTTTCTTCTAAAATAAAGACAAAAGATAAAAAATGAACAACGAAATCAAGGAATTCTTTTTGGCCTTTTTTATCAGCAGATTTTTTTGTGTTTTCAACCATATGCCTACATTGCTTGGTAATAAAACAAATATGATAACAAAGAGATCTGATTAATGTGTGATCACTATAGAAAAGCAAAAGTATAACATTTTCTTTAATGAGATAAATTATGGAGAAAAGTACCTCATTCCCATACTTCATAATAGCTCTTACCTCTGTGTCTTTCATTCTATTCATTTCCATTCTAGTGTCTTCTACCTCTCTATCCATGTAAACCCTACCGACCCTTCAAAGTCTAGCTGAAACTACCCCTCTCCCTGCCACTCCTTACACAGTCTCTCCCTATATAATACATACAACAGATTCCATAAATGTAACATTTTTTTTTCTGGGTACAAGTTTCATCTCTCTGCCTACATTTACAACTCCTTACAAGAGAGAAGCATATTGTATTTCCCCCTGCACTTAGCAATGAACAATAAACTGTAATTGGTTATTTGATAAATTATATTTCTGTTTCAATGAAAAATGTTACAAATAATCATTCAAGCAAATATATTTCAATGCCACTTACTAGGACAACCCCTCAATGGATTTATAACTGAGATAAGTAGAAGACATCATGGAAAAATGCACATGGGCCAGTTCAATGATTTGATGGGTTGAAAAAAGTGAAATTAAAAAGAAATATAAAATAACTACAAGTAATGACATATGAGTACTACAAGTTAGAGCTTTTGAAAACATTACCTATGTAAAAGGCTGATTGCTTTTGCAAGAACACATACTACTGATTTCAAGTCAGAAAAATATAAAGTTTAATTCCTCCCTCTCCCCATCTTCTAGGAAAAAATAAAAATCAAATGGGTAAAATGGCTTCTTTGTAAGTAACTATATAACATCCAGCTCTTCAGTAGTTTTGAAATTTAAGGTCTCACAAATCCAACCACCCTTATGCACTCAGCATCACAAAAAAAACAATAGCAACGTTCCTACATTTATATTAATTTTCTAAAATAATAGGCCTTTAATTTTTAGGAGGATAATTGTAAAGATACAGAGTCAGTAACACCTGCTTGAGTGTGGTTGGTAGGGTAATAGTATGGATATAAATAATTTGTAGTTTTAATTTGAACATTTCTCCTAAAATGTTATATGGTGTGCTTAAATGTGATGTTGTTATGTTACAGAATTACATGCTTATGATTTTGTAATAAAAAAGGGGGTGTTATTTGTGCTGGACTGTGTATATTGAAATTTAGAAAAGGTTTCTCTTGCAATAGTGACAAAGATAAATATTTAAAAGTGTTACAATAAGTATAACAAGTTCATAAAATCTATATGAAAAAACTTTAACCAATTTCAAAACATTTTTAATCTGCAGAAATTGGCCACTCATGGTATTCAATAAACATTTATCCTGTAACAGAAGATCACATGGCAGACTCAGCTAAACACTGGGAATGTAAAGATTATCTGGCCCAGATCCTATCCCTACAGGGTTTGTGCCCCAAAAGACACAGATATATACACAATTATAAAGAAGTTTGATGATTGCTCCAATACACATACGCAGATGGTGTAGCTAAAGCTCATAGGAAGAGAAACTTTCTCAGGAATCCAGAAATGTTTCACAGATGTGATCATGAATTGGGTTTTGGGGAATGAATAGACACTCACAGGAAAAGATAAGAAATAATTCATATTTCAGGCAGAAAAAAGCAGAAAGCAAATGGAGCTGTGAGAAAAAGTGATACTTTTTAGAATGGAACAGTTTGGTAAAATTCTACAGAGAAGTCAAAGGAGAGGAGATATCACTGAATCAACTACAATGTTTTGATAAATAAGAGAATTCAGTAGGGAGGCTTGGTACAAAGTTAACATGCTGAAGTCAATAACCTATGTCAACACAGGCAAAAGCAAAAGCAAGTCAGAAAGTTTAATGAAAATAAAACTAGCTTCTTTTACAATAGCAGCAAAACGAAATGTTTTAAGTTGTCGCAATAAATAGAACAAGCATTTTATAAAATCTATATGAAGCAAATCTTAAATACCAACTATTCAGCTTCGATCTTTTTCTTCGACTTCAGATTTGTAAATCCAACAACGACCTGACAGCTGGACTTGATGACTAACTCAATTTAACTTCCAATTCCTCTCCCCAGCTCCTCCAAACCAAATCTTTTCCTCTCCAAATCTTCCCATCTCAGTAAATCACAATTCTTTCAGTTGCTTGGGCCAAAAATTGCCTCTTTCATACACATACAACGCAATCCATCGGTAAATTCTGACAGCTCTGTACTGTGCCATGAATAGATCCAGAGTCCACCAACAGCCTTGTTCACCAAACACCGCTCTTCAAGCTGCTAACTGGTCTCTCTGCTCCCAAAGTTGTCACGTAACATTCTGTCTTCAATGTCCCAGCCTAGCAACTGGCATGATCCTTTTTAAATTTAAGTCAGATCGCTGCTCTTCTTCTCCCACCCTCCGAAGCCTTCAAACCTTCGAAACCGAAAATAACATCCAGGGTCCAATGGGTCCTTGACCTCTAGCCTCTCCAGTCTTCTCTCTCCCACTTTCCCCTAGGCTCCTTGCATTCCAATCTTAGGATTCTCTCCTTTTCCTTGAAAACACCTAGAGCATTCCTGATTCAGGACAGTCTATAGGGTCTCCTCCCAACTTTAAAATAATGCCTCTATTTATCTGCTTTACTTTTTGCCTTAGGGCTTGCCAGCAACTAACATCCTTGTTTATCATATCTCCTTCCATTAAAGAGTAATTAATTCCATGAGAATAGGGATTTATCGCCACTGTCAAGGGACACATGTTTGCAAATGTATAGAATCTCTGTAACAATGCCTGCCAGGTAGTAGGCACTCATGTTTACTGAATAAATGAATTCAATGGGTATTTCCCACAAAAGATAATATACTTAGGTATATAATTGAGAAGGAAAACCGTTCTTACCACCAAGGAAGAAAATGAATTTTTATATCAGGATTACCCATGCTGAATTTTTAAAATTGATTGATTATATTTTATTTTTTTAAAGACATGTGATAAAAAATACATACTGGAATTATTAGAAATAGGTAACTGAATTTTGGGGCTTCAAAAGGGTTTCATAAGGCCAGAAAAGAATCCCAACTGTCACAGGCAGGGAAGTAAAGCATCAGGAACAACTTTTCCACAGTGCACTTGGCTTTCAAAAAGAGTGAAGGAAGGTCTGAAAGGTACCTCCTGCTGCCACCATGGCCTTCCTGTGGCCTGTCTCCACCATTCCAGCACCTTCCCATCTCCAAGTGTTACTCATCCTGGTCTCCGATTGAATGCCCTCCTCATCTTCAAGAGACTGAGTCACAATTTCTTGGATGCTCTCCCTGTCTACTGCGCACTGCAGTGAACTCCTCTGACTCACCGTTTTAATGTTCTCAGTATGTGGGACTATCTTATTTCCTAAGGTTCTTTGAGTCAGTGATGAAAACCCATCTCTAATTACTAAAGATAAGCCTACTTAAAAAAAAAAAAAAGAACAAAGCACTAGTTGAAATATTATTTACATAGAACTTCTATTAAGAACATCTTAATGTTCCCTAGTATTGCTTTAAATAATAAACTATTTGTTACCTTTGGTCCTGAAAACTGGAAAGCATATGTGAATCAGACTGAGACCCTTCCACAATGAACTAAAAAGCCCATAGGGAAGACGCAATGTGTAGGTCATTACATAATGAATACAAAGCAAAGAATGGGCACTCTTGAAAATTCAGAGCAATGAGAACAAGCTGAAACTAGCTCTGTGGGGGTGTAGAGGCAGGTATCAGGGTATACTTCAAAGAGAAGAAATGTGTGACTCAGTTCTTGAAAGAAAAGTAGAATTTAGACAAGTAGAGCCCTGTAGGATCAATTATATGTTGGTTCCCAGTTGTGATCCATTTATATGAAAGTTAGGAATGTGTCTCTTTAGTTGAAGTTTGCTGACTACATAGTATAGACTAGTGAAAAGAATACCAGGTAGAGAGGCCTGGATTTGGCTTGAATCCTAAATAGCTTTAAGACTGTTAACTTACTGGACATTTTACTCACCAGCAAAGATTTAAACATACCTTTGACCTACTCACATCTCTCCCAATATCCTTACTACTCACATCTCTCCCAATCTTCTTAATTTTTTGGTTGAGATTCTTTGGAGCAACAACAAAATTAAAATAAATGACACCCAAATTCAAAGATACAATGAAAATAACCAGAGGTTATACCCAATCTAATATGTCAGAAATACTGGTTCAGCCAAAAAGGAAAAAAAAGTAACACATCAACACGCAGTAACAACCACGGTTTACTAGTTGTCATTAATATTTTAAAATCTCAGTAACTGCCATTGGAGTCCCTGCACCCCTTTGACACAAAAGCCAGTTCTCTCACCCAAGGGATTTTCACATAAACTCTTGGTCACCAGTGGCCTAGTTTGACTATCAGTTGCTACTCCTCAGGCCCGCCTATCTTTAACAGTAAACAAAGGCAAATTTCACACAAGGGTGGGTGTAGAGGAGGCTACACTGAGACATTTGAGACTGAAAATGTCTCTAGGTCAGAATGAAAAATTCATGAATCAAGCCCTAAAAATAGCAAGCCACAGTACATTATAGCGTAAGTAAATCAATGCTTTATCCATTCAAATTATCTCAATATTACATTCAATTTTCATAATGAGAATCAAGGTACAATTTCACATTACACAACAATACATTTAAAATATCAAACCCCAATTTTAATGCAGAATTCACTTGGCATCCTGCTGTTACTACTGATTGGGTTTTTTTTT
>VMDR010017841.1:0-19712 GCA_007922815.1 Macrotus californicus | reverse complement strand
CTGATGTAAAATAAACATCTGTTTTAGGTGATACAATTATATCACTCTTTTCAAAAATTAAACATTTGTCTTCCATAATCTCTCTTGAGTGTTATTTGTTTTATGGAAGTGGACTCTGTGACTCTGAATATCATTTTATTCCCACAGATGACATGGAAGCCATTCCTGTCAAACAGTTTGTGAAACACGTTGCTGAGCTCTATTCTAATAACCAGCATGGGTTTTCCGAGGATTTTGAGGTATGTTTCAAAATGAAATTTCCAGAGACCTAACTTTTATTTTACAGGGATTTTTGTAAATGTGAAATGAATTTACTTAAAGCATAACAATGAGGAAAGTAGAGATTTTTTTCTGACACTTATAATTTTAACAGGCATTCTTTTCCAAATAAAACTTAGGTTGCACATGTCCTGAACATGCACTTCTATGAAAGAACAGGCTTAGTAGTGAAAAAAAAGGGCAAATTCAGGGTCTTCACTTTCATTGTAACTGGGACAGCAGCCATGATACAGAGGACAGGGCTCTTCATCCCACGTCATTTCCAGGGTGTACAAGGTGTGGTGGGACAGCCGATCTGAAGTTTGAGGAGTGTGTTGCTGGCACCACCAGTAATGAGCTTTGTTATTTTGGGGCCAGTCACTTCATCTCTGACCCACAGTGTCCTCATTTCTAAAGTGGCACCAGTGATACCTACCTCCTGAAGTTGTTGGGAAAAGTGAATGATCAGCTTAATCTTTGCCGCTGCTGGGTTCCCAGCAAAGCCATTGCAGAGTCTGATTGCCGTCATTGTTATGATTATTACTCCTTAGAGAGGAGACTTGGGTTAACCCAGCCTTCCAGTTCTAAGAACTGGTGTGTAGGAAACAAGGTAGAGAGCAGCTCACAGCCCCCTGCCAGCTCTGGGTTCCCTGCCAGTTCCACAGTGACAGGGCGTCAATGAGGAGCTATTAAACAGACTGCCCTTTTCGTCACTGAGGCGCTTCGCGAAGGCACATCTCTGGCAGCGGGAGTTGTGCCGAGGAGACCAAGTTTTCGTGGCAGCTCAGCTGTCTTCTAGCTTTCTGGGTAAGTCAGCTTCTTTCTCTGTCTCATTTCTACTTGAAAATGGAAACGACGACAATGATGATGATGATGATGATGATGATGCTGCTGCTGCTGCTAACCTGCCCACCTTTTTTCACAAAATTGGTAATGAGGGTCAAATGATATAATGGAAGGTGAGCACTTTGAGATGCTCTAGAGCAGCAGTCCCCAACCTCTTTGGTTTCATGCAAGACAATTTTTCCATGGACCAGAGTTGTGGGGATGGTTTCGGGATGATTTGTGCGCATCATATACAAGCTCACCTCCTGCTGTGTGGCCCAGTTCCTAACGGGCCCGGACTGGTACCGGTCTGCAGCCTAGAGGTTGGGGACTTCTGCCGTAGAGCCATACATACAGCGGAGGTAACGGTTATTTTGCGTGGAGAGCAAGAAATAAAAAAACAAGACTAAAAGCCCCTGTCTCCCTGCAAAATTTCCGAGTCCCCAAAGGCCATCACAAAGGCAATTATATTGACAACTCATGTTAAATGAAGTCTTTCTGTTAGTTTTTTTGTTTGTTTTTGTTTTGTTTTTTGAGCAGAATCAAAGCAAAGGTAGTAGAGTGAAAGAACCCTCTGATTTATCCTGCAAAGTCATGTTTCAAGGAACAAATAAAAACATGTCAAATGTTTAACGTTAGATGCTGACCAGAAAAGGTGCCTATTCAACTACAAAGAACATGGTTTAAAGTCAAACATTTTGTATTCATGAGGACAGCAACTGTGTGTGGTGTTAAAGTGATTTAGTTCAATTGACTGTTGGCTGGATGACTGAGCAAGAATATTGAGGCATTTAACTATGTTGATAGTATTCAGGACAAACATTTATCCTCTAGAGAACAGAATTTGATCAGGATGATCAAATGCAACTCCAGTTTCTCAATTATTTATGATTTGAGACCCCAGTGCTACTCATCACAGCTGGTTTTGACACCATTTAATTATTCAAAATAATCAGCTACACCTCTGTAAACTTGATCTGACTTCAAATGGGCTTTGCTGCATCAGAAAAATGCCTGCTAACAAGTCCTGGGCATCTGTCCCCTATTTCTATAAAACAAAAAACAAAAAAAAAAACAACAAAACCTACTGTGGCCAGAAGCCTTTGTAGCCTATATTGAACTTTAGAGCTTAAATGTTACTGGCTGGTAGTCAGGGCAGGAGACGAGGGAGAGGTGGGGGCTGGGTGTGGGGCGGAGGCATTGTTCTGCTGATGTCATTTGAAGGTCAGGTTTGAAAGGGTAGAAATCAAAGCTATTCAGAATGGGAAGAATATCCTTTCTTCTGATTCGAAACAGTGAGGCTGCAACGTGAAGTGGGGAATGAGACACAGCACAAAAGCTCACTAATACCCTGTCATCTTTTCATACAGGGAAAATCAGAAGTATTTAAAAACAGTAGTGTTTTTCCTTTTGGTGGCTCTGCTAACGAGGAAAATTGGTAACAGGCTATATAAAAAAGTAGGAAGGCTGTTTTATAAATAAGAGAGTGTGATAGGTATAAAAGGAAGGTCAGGGAAACAGATCTTGTGCGACTTTAAAAAACCACAAAACAAAACCTTCATTATGTTAAGAGAGCAGTAAGCCTGGACCCAGGTTTCAGACCTCTCCATGTGGAATGGTGATAGACGGCCAGCGCGTACTTAGCTCCTCAGTACCGCCCCGTGACGGGTGGCACTTTACTGTTCCCATTTCACAGATGAGGAAACTTGACCCAGGAGAAAACTAAGGCTTTGGGTGGCTTCATTTTGAAAAGATAGAAACAGGTGTTCAGATCAGGGCTGTCTGAAGCAAGCACACATGTTTAACCTTGACCCCCTAAAGACTTTCATTAGAGTAGTGTCCTGTAATGAGCTGACGTCAGAAGGAGAAAATCCAAGGTTAGCGGTGATTGTCTAAAACTGATCGTGCCGCCGATGGGCCAACACTTGCCTTGGCCATAAAAAATGGGGTTAGGGGAGGAGCCAAAATTAAGGAGCCGCCACTAAGAATGCTGGAAGTCCACTGCATGATCTTTTTGGTCTAGAGCCTTCCCAGAATGCTGAGAATCTGATCTGTAAAAATCTTATATAACATCTGAATAAAGCCCTAAAATTAAAAAACTGATCTTAAGGTCATAGAAAAATACCACTTAGTTGATATTTGGCTATTAGTAGGAAATAAAACACCTCACCTGCCAGTTATGAGTACCTGATAGCCTCTGGACATAATGTAAAGTACAAAGGCGAATTAAAGACCCTGCCCTCAAGCTCAGTCTGCTGGGGTAAGGTCGGAGGGCACACCAGTGAAAGAGAGCGCAAAGCAAAGTGAGCACTAACTCAGACCCAGCATTCTAGGGGAGCACAGAGGAGAGGGGCCCTTCTGAATTTTGAGTAGGTAGTTCACCAAAAGTTCTGTTTGCCCCATCATGTTTAAAAATCGTGAAAAAAAATTTGGCGAATAACTCATATTCTCAGAACTTTGCTGCTTAGAGGAGAATGAGAAAAATGATTCACTGGCAATTTTGAGTCTTTGTGTCGAGGTGATGTTGGAAGCAAGCTTTTTGTCCCTGTCAGATAAATTTTGGAGCCTGTGAAAGCTGGAGACACCGCACCTCTAGCAGATTGTGCAGTCACTGGAAATAACATCAGTCGGCGTCTCAGGATGCCATTCGATGACTCTGTTCCCTTGGCTACCTGAGCTGACTTCAACCTCAGTCTGCCCCAGCCTCCAGCGTCATCATCCAGGAGGCTTCCAAAGGCACAGTGCTAGCATAATCTTTCAAAAAGATTGAGCTTGAGGCTCTGGCATTAGCAGAATTAACAGGCAGGGTCAGGAGCATCACAAGATTAAAGACTGAGGGCAGAGATGAGGCCAGGGGTCCAGTACCCCTTGGCAGGATCCTTTGGGGCATTGCCTCTGCTGCAATTAACTCCAGCTGAGCTAAATTTGGGCCATTTGCTCATTTTAAATCAAGAGAACAAAGCTGTGTCCACCTGAGCCCATGCGCTGAGGGACCAGTGGCCACGAGCACTTTATGTAGGATGCAGAGTTCATATTGCCTATGACACATAATGGGGAACAGAGGCGTGATGCTGCATGCGGACCACCAGCTGCAAGGTGGCAGAAAACGACCTTGTAGAGTTTCTGGAGCCACGGTGACAAAATGCCAGTTTAGACCTTAAATGTCTTGAAGAAAAACGTTTTTAAACCCTTATTGTGAAGAAAATCATGGTTGGTTAAGATCAGGTTTTTATGAAGAGTAAGACAAAAGTGAGTTAGGCAAAGTTCACAGATTGCATAGAAAAGATAATGTTATTTATAGACCTGCGACAGGATAATAGGCACTGTGATGCACACTCCAAAGACAGGTTGGTGTGCTGGAGCAGTGAGGCGGGGATTTCTGGTAGAGACACCTGGATTTGGAAGGGAGAGGACCGGCACTCCGAGCTAGGGAAATGGCAAGGAAGCAAAGGGCACAGACTTAAAACTGTCTGGGATTGGGAAGGGTGTTGGTGAAAGAGAGGGTGGGAACCTGAAAGGCTGGCTAAGGAATTTGGAATCTATCTAGAGGTTTCTGAGCAAGACAGTAAGAAAGGCAGAGCAGCATTTGAAGAAAATCAGTGTGGCAGCAGCTGTAGCCTGAGCAGAGGAGAGCTGAGGCAGGAAGATGCAGCGCAGCCAGCCTCTGGTGAGGGGCCGCCCTGTGTCCGACAGTGCAAGCGCTGGGCCGTTGTCACAACTGAAATTCCTCAGTCTTCTGCAGACACTCCCCGTAACACCACGCGGGCTGCCTGAACTCAGGCACTGAGAATATTACACACACTCGGCCTGACACGTGGTCACCAGGTCCAAAATATTTCTTCTCAGCTTGTTTCATGAAGCCGAGTAGTAATCCACAAGGTTTCTAGATGTGCTTTTGTTCAGTTGTTCATATGGAGCCGCAGAAGAGCAGGACAGTGGGTCTCCACGCGCCATTGACAGCATCTCAACATCGACTCCAGGCAGAAGGAGATTTAGCCTATTTCATCTTCCAGGGGGAAAAAAATACCAACTTTAGTGTTTTTGTTCATTTTTAAAGTTGTGCTGTATTTTAAATCTCTTGTGTTCAGTTGGCTGTCTTCTGTGGTTGTGTGTCTCTTAGTCTTAACAATATTCATTTTGAGAATTCCAGCTTTGTTATATAGATAGTAAAATACAAATAAACTTAAATCTGAAACTATTTATCAGAGTGCTAAATAGTAGGTAACTTTACCATACATAGTCCGTCAGCCAGTGTCACTTTGAAAGTTGTAACACCTATTAGAATCACATTAACTTTGAAATGCCATCTCTGATGGGAAAAAGCCACTCCAGGATCAGATGATGTCAGCATCTAAATGAGCCAAGCAGTACCACAAAGAATCACAGATGACATTACTATCAACAAGACAGAATCAGAAGGCCTTAGGCCAAACCCCTTGGGTTCTAATAAAATCAGATTTAACATTATTTATGACTATTCTTTGTTTTCTGTCATTCACATAATTGGAAAAGTGAAAGAGAAGCAACAGATCAGACCACGGGTTTTAGATAACAAAAAGTTTGATTGGCCGTGTTGAATAGCTGCTTTAAACCGTGCAGACAGCTCCTCCCAAGCAGTCTTGGTCAGCTGCGTTATATTACAGTAGAGGCGCAACCTCAGTCCATAACTGGGGTGGGCAGATTTGCACAATGGAGAGACATACCAATAAACAAGGCGAACCGCAAACTAAAGAACTAAAAGCTGGAATCTCTCCTCACGAGATATTTCAGCAACTCCGCCCTGAAAGGGTACATGCCAAAGGTCTGACCTTCAAAATCCAGCAACAAAGGATGCCAGCTTCTTTCAAGGATTTATGTGTAGATTGCATTAGTGTCTTCCATTTTCAAAGGTTTTCTGCCCTCATAGTCTTCAAAAGTGTATACCTTGGGCTTCCAGGGCAATTCCAAAAGGCCAGTTCCCCAAACATGCACTTGGGGCTAGGTTTGCTTTGTTCTTGTGGGCCTGAAGAGCTCACCTCAGGGCTCTGTGCCCAGCACTTCATCTGGTTCTAGGGGGAGGAGCCAAAGGCAGCCTTAGGCCCCTTTGAACTAGCATTTCCAAACCATAGGTTATGAACCATTAGAACAGAAAACATCAGAGTCTATCACATTTAGTAAGAGTAAGGAAAAGGTAAGAATTGTCATGAAAAACACACTCTCCCCAGAGAGGTATGTTGAATTAAAGCCTGTGGGGCTTTTTGTCTTTTCTTTTTTTAAATGGACAACTGGGAAGGCCTACAACTCTGAAAAATTCAATCTTCAGCATCCAAGAATCAGGAGTCCTTGAATATGATTTCATGGACAAGATGGCGTCCTTTTGTTTTTATACCCCAAATTCTCTAATTAAAGTGAGCTCCTCCTTGGAGAGAAGAGAGGACTCCTCACTGGGAAGTAGTCTCTGAATATAAACGACAGCCAGTTCCTCGTGTTCATTATGCCTGATGTAAATGCTGTGGAAAACATCCCTAATTGCTAAGCAGCTCCTTTGTGAAAAAAAAGCCTGCCTGCTCCTAAACTTTGTTACATCTGCTACGTGTAAAACTTTTCTCCTGATGGTTTTGTGTCACTTTGCTCCTGCTCTTTGTAGCAGCTGTGCACTGCTAATGACTTCCCTTATTAGTTCGCTCCAGTACTTTCTTGGGCTTGAAGCATACAGTTTAGAAAAGTTTGACTTTTCAGCGACCTTATTTTAGGCTAATGGATAATGTTTATACCCATGACAAAGGTAGCCAATGAGAATTGCTGCTTCTGCTGTTTTTCTAAAGAAGGATAAAATTTGAGTTCACAAATAATTCATCAGAGACATATATTTAAGCCAGATATGACAGTTGGTTGGGCCATATATTAGTGTCATTTCAGGACCAAGTCTTTATAGCCAATTTGCAATCTGATAGTATAAAACGAGGCTCTATAACCAACGAGTGTATTGCAGATCATGGTGGAGATTAGACGTCTGCCTGGAAAATTCTTGCTCGTCCTTTAGGAGTCCTGTGAATGATCTCCTGTCTGAAGCTTCCTCTGTGCGCCGATCACAGTTTCTTCAGGCCTCTCCGCTCTTAATCACATTTGACTGTCATTATCTGCCTGCATGTTATTCTCACCCATCAGACTGTGACATTTAAAGAGAGATACTGTTTTGAAATCTGCATGCCTAGGTCAAAATCTATAATAAAGTAGATGATTGATGAATTAGTAAAGGGTGAAATCCTTTTACCTTGTTCACATCCTTCCTATGTTTGTTATGAATGTGTCAGTAGTAATTATTTCTGAGGTTGAGTTTGGGGAGGTAACAGTGGCAGTGGCTAGGGAATGAGCGAATACGTTATGCTTTTGGGCATGAATAGCTTCTTTCTATGACCTTGCTGTTCAGTGTCTCAAGTGCGTCTAAAATCTCTGAAATTCTGCTGTTTTCTTCACTAGGAAGTCCAACGCTGTACGGCTGATATGAACATCACTGCAGAGCATTCCAATCATCCAGATAACAAGCACAAAAACAGATACATCAACATTTTGGCATGTGAGTAATAAACTTTATTTTCAACTGTGAGGAAATTAAATCTTCATGCTGGGTATAAGCTGAAAGGCATGCAGTCAGAGTCAGGATGGCAAAAAAGAATGACACTTGCAAGTTATCCTGTCATTAGCCCGTCTTCAACAGCACACAGGAAGAAATGGGGACGTTTTCTGCCCTCCTTACTCTTTCATTAAGCTGTTGGAACTTTTTCATTAAGCTTAGTAAAAAGATGATTGAAAGAAGATGTTCTGAGCTTCACTGTTTCCACATCATGTGATTCCATACCCAATGCTGGGAATCAACATCTTAACATCACGTAGCTATCTTGACATTGTTTTTAACCAATGAGAGCCAAGTCTTTTAATACAAATAGAGGTCCTGAGCCCTGGCTGGTGTGGCTCAGTGGATTGAGTGCTGGCCTGTGAACCAAAAGGTCACTGGTTTGATTCCCAGTCAGAGCACATGCCTGGGGTATGGGCCAGGTCCCCAGTTGAGGTCATGTGAGAGGCAACTGATCTCACACAATGATATTTCTCTCCTTCTCTATCTCCTTTCCTTCCCCTCTCTCTAAAAGTAAATAAATAAAATCTTTAAAAAAAATAGATGTCCTGAGAATTGAATGAAGCTGATCTCAAAGCCATCCTTCTTTCTAAGACTAGGTAATTGGTCTGTACCTTAAGTGATGAGCCTCCAGTCCTGTGGCCCATATGCTTAGTCCTATCCAACATATTTCCAGGGTCAGGAGTATTCTGGAGGCCTAGCCAGTTAATCCAATTGGTTAGAGCATCATTCCAATACACCAAGGTGATTGGTTCAATCCCTGGTCGGGGCACATACAAGTTATCAACCAATGAATGCATAAATGGGTAGAACAACAGATGGATGTTTTTCTCTCTCCCTGCTGCCATCCTCCTCTCTTTCTGAAATCAATAAATAAAAAAAATTTTTAAAATAGGAATGACTGAAGATTTTATTTAAAAAAAAAAAAAAAGAATATCATGGAGATACCTGACTCAAATAAGAGTTATTTTTATGGAACCTCAAGGAATACCCTAGGAGCACAGTTCACTTCTGTGGCTAGAATGGCTCTGTTCACAGACATTGGTGATGGGTCACTAGCAGATAATGCATGCTTTGGTACTGAGGACAGAGGCACGTGTGGTTAGCATACACAGAATTTCATGTAACGGTGCAGTTACATTAGACCAGTTAAATTTGAACACCACTGGAGATAGTCTTGAATAATTCTTTAGTGAATGTAATTCACATACCATATAAATTCACCCATTTAAAGTTAGTTTAAATTTCAGCGCTGTTTAGTACAGTCAGAGTTGTACAACCATCACCACTGTCTAGTTATAGAGCATCCTTAGCACCCCCAACAAGAAACCCCTTTACCCCGTCGCTCCCAATTCATCCCTTTCCCCTAAACTCCCTAGAAACCACTTAACTACTTTGTCTCTGTCGATTTGCCTATTTCGACATTTTATATAAATGGAATCATCCAGTATGTGGCCTTTTGTATGTGGCTTCTTCTACTTAGTAGGGTTTTTTCAAGATTTATCTCCGTTGTAGCTTGCATCAGTATTCAATTCCTTCTTATAGCTGAATAATACCCTGTGGTATGGATATACCACATTTTGTTCACTCATTTATCATTTGTAGACATTTGAGTTATTTCAACTTTTTTATTACTATGAATAATGCTGCTATGAATATTTCTATACATGGTTTTGTATAGTCACATATTTTTAATTCTTTTGGGATTATACTTAGGAACGCAATAGCTAGAAGAATTCCCAAACTGGTTTCCAAAGTGGCTGCACCATTTTACCTTCCCACCAACAATATATTGGGGCTCCAGTATCTCCACATCCTTGTCAACACGTGTTACTTTGTGTTTTTGAAAAGAGCAATCCTTTTCTTTTCTTTTTCTTTTTTTTTTTGTTGTTGTTATTTCGAGTACAGTTGTCTCCATTTTCCCGCCACCGCTTTCACCCACCCCTACCTCCCACCCTCAGTCCTTCCCCCCTTTGGCTTTGTCCATGGGTCCTTTATGCATGTTCCTTGATGACCCTTCCCCTACTTTCCCCCATTATTCCCCTCTGATTACTGTCAGTTTGTTCATTATTTCAATGTCTCTGGTTATATTTTGACTGCTTGTTTTGTTGATTAGGTTCCACTTACAGGTGAGATCATATGGTATTTTTCTCTCACCACCTGACTTACTTTGCCATCCTAATGGATATGAAGTGGTATCTTCCTGTGGTTTTGATTTCCATTTCCCTAGTGATTAGTGATGCCGAACATCTTTTCATGTACTTATTGGCCATTGGTATATCTTCTTTGGAGAAATAACTCTTCACATTCTTTGCCCATTTTTTAAATGGATTACTTGTCCTTTTGTTTCTAGTTTAAGAGTTCCTTATGCATTCAGGAGACAAATCCCTGATCAGATAGTTTACAAATATTTTCTCTCATTCTGTGCATTGCCTTTTCATTTTCTTCATGGTGTCTTCCTTTGATGCATTTATTTTTTTATTTATTTATTTTAGTTTTGGTGAAATCCAGTGTATCTATTTTTTTATTTTGTTTCCTATGCTTTTGGTTTCATATCTAAGAAACCATTGACTAATCCAAGATCATGAATATTTACACCTATGTTTTTGTCAGATAGTTTTATGGTTTTAGCTTTTACATTTAGGTCTTTGATCAATGTTAAATTAATATTTGTATATGGTGGGAAGTAGAGGTCAACTTTATTCTTTGCATATTGATATCCAGTTGTCCCAATACCATTTGTTGAAAAGTAGCTCTTCTTTTCCTCATTGAGTTGTCTTAGGACCCTTAATGAAAATTAACCGACCAAGGTGTAGGGTTTATTTCTGGACTCTCAGTTCTATCCCATTAATGCCTGTCCTTATGTCAGTACCACGCCATCTTGGTTATTGACTGTAGCTTTGTAATAAGCTTGAAATTGGAACTGTGTGTCCTCCCACCAACTTTGTTCTTTTGCAAGATTTTTTTTTTTCCTAATCTGGGTCCCTTGTGTTTCCATATGATCAACTTATTCATTACTGCCAAATAACGGAAGCTTGGATTTTGGTATGGATTGCATCAAATCTGTAGATCAATTTTAATTTGGGAAACATTACCATTTTAACAATATTAAATCTTTCAACTTAGGAAGATCAGATGCCTTTCCATTTACTTAGGTCATCTTTTCTTTCAACAATGTTTTACAGTCTGCATTTTATAAGTGTTGCACTTTTATTTAACTTATCGCTAAGTATTTTATTCTTTTTAATTATAAATGGAAGTGTCTACTTAGTCTTATGTTCAGATTGTTCATTGAATGCATAGAAATGCAATTGATTTTTGTATATTGACCTTGTGCATTACAACCGTGGCTGAATTCATTTATTAGTTCTAATGATTATTTTTGTGGATTCCTTAGGACTTCTAAATACAATATTGTGTCATCTGTGAACTAGTTTTATTTTTTTTCTCTAGCTAGTTTTAAAAGAACCACAGGTCATTTTTCAAAAACAGTATGTGTTTCAGTTTTCTGAGAGAATGAGGAGGTTAAAAAAGAAAACATGGAAGAAGAATGAAGTTTTTCTTCTCTCTCCAAGTCTTGAATGAGTTCGCTCTGGCTATATTCGCTGGCCAGCCAGTCAAGGCTCACTTTGCTGAGACTGAGCATTTGTCTGTCTATTTAGCTGATTTCTTACCATGTAACTCAGGCAGGGATATATACATATACATGTCTTGCATATATTTACACATACCATTCTCTCTGCCCTAGCAGTCTTTATTTCTAGTGACCTCACTGCCTTGGCTAAACATATGTAGCAAAGAAGAGGCAGGAAATCAAAGCAACTGCTATGTGATGTGACCAGAGATCATAGTGTTTTGCTGGAAAACCACTGTCTCCAGCTAGATGTGGTTATACTTTCACAAGTTCATTGTGATTTTACTGTCACAAATTCAGATTACACATGATTCAATTTTTGTAAGTTTGAAGAGTTGGGTTTTGGTGTTCTCTTGGCCACTTGGTCAGATTCTGGCCACATTACTTGTCACCTTGATCTACCCCTACACTAACATCTTTATAAAGCAAAGAGTATCATGGAAATGTCATGGAGCAAGTAAAATTTGTCCGTGAATATGCCAGAAAAACAATGTAGGAAAAGCCTCTCTCACAGAGCATCATAGCTTTCAAGGTATAAGTGGATGCCACCGCACCAACTCCTATATTGATCTTTGTAGCCATTCTATTACTTTATTAATTAAATATGAAATTGCAGCTTGAAGAGTATGTTTTTATTTGTCTCTCTGAGAAATAACAATTTACAGTATAATGCTATCAAGGCAGGACAGTTTGCATGCAGATGCCTTAGTTGAAATTTTTCATATGGGGCCAATTTATGTTAGGCAGCCCTGCTCATATCAACTGTGGTCTGAGAGTTTGTCAGAACAGCAGCAGCAATTCCCAGGCCCAGAGTGTAGAGGGCTTTCAAAAGGTGCTCAATAAGTCTGTCAGTTGTGTCTGAGCTAATCCATGCATTGGGCTTCTTTTTGATGATCATGACCCTAAACAGAAATGCAAATTGGCTTTTTCCCATTTCTAGCTAAGGAAAATAAAATTATCACCTCAGTTTTGTTTTATTTAATTTGTTACCTTGAAAATACAAGCTCACCCTGTGGGGCAACTAGAGACACTTAGCATTGCCCCTTTTGCTCATATGCTAAAGCCAAGTGGATCCTAAGATCTGGTCACCGACTTCAGACTCCTGCAGTGACAATTGCTCTTACAAGCAGCTCTAGCTCCTTCAGTTATGTAGGTTCTCTTGGCCCGGCAAAGAGTCCAACTGAATTTAGTAGTAAACTCTCCTGAAAATAGATGTTGTGGACTTGATATAACAAATCACTTTTTAATATTTGTACTAATGGGGAGAGGATACGGGCATGGGTAATCAAAGATCTTGGCAATTGGTTTTAAACTACAGGACAAGGAAATTTTGCAGGGTTGCAACTTGCAGCTGTTTTACATTAACTAATAAGAACCTCAGTTTACATTTTGGGGGCACTCACAGGTCAGAGCATGAGGTAGAAGCATCCCTGTGTTTTTGAGATGGTTTCAAATGCTCTTTACATTTTTAGTTGCTCTTCTGCCAGAAGATTTCTCAGGGGCTTCTGAGAGATACCACATAACCTGTTTGCCTTGTCTTGTACTTCAGAATGCTGCTAGTTTTTGAATTATACATTTTGGTTTTGCTTTTTTGTTTTCTTATCCTCTATAGATGATCACAGTAGGGTGAAGTTAAGACCTTTACCAGGAAAAGACTCTAAGCACAGCGACTACATTAATGCAAACTATGTCGATGTAAGTCAAAATGTTTTTATAAACCTGTTTCTAATCATTGAAGAGTGCCACAGAGACTTTGAGTGTGTGTTAATGCTGCACGGAGCTTTCACTGAAAACACAGCCTATTCAGTATGGATGGCACTTGAATTATTAACTAGTCCGGGATACTGCTTTCTTCTTACTTTGTGCTGTGTCATCTTTGAAGGGTTACAACAAAGCAAAAGCCTACATCGCCACCCAGGGACCTTTAAAGTCTACGTTTGAAGATTTCTGGAGGATGATTTGGGAACAAAACACTGGAATCATTGTTATGATTACAAACCTAGTGGAAAAAGGAAGAGTAAGAACCTCTTGGCTTACTATCTTAATCATGTATCCTGTTCAAAAAAATATTTGCGGAGTACCTGCTGTAGCGTAGGAACTGGACCGGCTATGGAGAGAGTTACAGGAATGCAGAGTGTCCTCTTGGCCCCTTCCTTGCTTGTGGTCTGGCAGGAGCGAGCTGTGCACTCACAGGAGTGGGTCCATTGTGATACAGGGATGCATAGGGAGGGCATTGGGGGGGGTGCTGCAAAGTGGGGGACTGTGTCATCTAGTGCAGATGTTTAGTAAAGAAACCAGTGTTAAAGTGAGACTTGAATGACAAGTCAGGAAGAGAGTTAAGAGGTTGAAAAGCGCAGGGAGGGCTCCCACGTGTAGGGGAGACGAAGAACAAAGGCAGGGAAGTGGGAAGAAGCAGAGTGTAGTCACGGAGTACTAACTCTTCCACTTGGGGGAGGTAAAGAGCCTATTTAAACACCTTGACCATCATTAAAAGAGCCCTTTTTAAAGAAGATAATAATTTAGAGTTTATAAGATAATGAACTTGTAACAGATGGTGCTAATTTAGGCTGTGATAAGGGCCAGGTTCCAGGTTTATCACTCAGAATCACTACAGCTTCACTTTGACTGTTGGAGTCTCTGTTTTGCCTTTGGTGACCCGAGCTGTGAATGTGGCTCAGCCTCACCTAAGCTCCCTTTGTAACAAACATGCCCTACCCACATTTCTTACTGGTCCAGCATACAGGTTTCTTTCTTAAGCCCACTTAATAGTATAGCATATGTTGAAAGGTGACCATGCATAGTAGGCTCATTTCTGAAATGATCTTGGCCAAACTTTTCCCAAGAGTAACCTCTTCAGAGGTCATGCCTTCCTCTAAGTAGTTCAGCCCATGAGAGTTCCTATTCCTGTCAACAACAGTAATATTACCTGTGTTTTAACAGATAATATCATTTGAAGTCATATTATCAACAGTGTAATTAGGACAACAAGTGTAGTTGCAATTTACAACGTTTTTCTTTTTGCAGCGAAAATGTGATCAGTATTGGCCAACAGAGAATAGTGAGGAGTATGGAAACATTATTGTCACACTGAAGAGCACAAAAGTACACGCCTGCTACACTGTTCGTCGTTTTTCAGTCAGAAATACAAAAGTGAAGAAGGTACTGAAGGAATGGGGTAGGATGCCAGGGTGTCTCTTCCTAAACGTGCATGAAAATGACTGTGCCACCAAGGCCAATTCTCATAACCAACTTGGTTTTTAAAAAGTATTTTAAAACATTTTTTCACAACTCTTTTGATTGACATGGATGTATTGTGTGAAAGATATTGGCAAAGCACATAATGGAATTTAACTGGCCTGATTGAGTTCTTTAATCTCTTTATGAAGAAGGCTTCATTTTTAAAAAGGTCTTCTTAGGTTTTGGTAACTAGCAGATAGAGCATCATCTGTTTGTTGAGTTAGCTTTTTAATTCCAATTTTCTGACAGCTTTAAAGCATTGTTTCCCAAAGCGTGTTTCAAGGAATAGAAAGCCTGCAAGATGCTTGCAAAAGTCAGATCCTGCTACCTAAGAGTATGGGAAACTAATGCTACATAATACGTGTCCCCGCTTTAGAAATGTACAGTGAATACAGGTGATTAGAGCGCTACAGTTAAGAAACCTGTTTAACTTTGTTTTGCTGAGTGTTTTCCAACAGCACTTGACAATAAAACCCTTTCCTGTAGAACTGAACGTCCTGAGAATCACGCCTTGTGGAAATGCTCCTTTCAGGTTATGTCAGTTCCTCTTGTTCAGACTCCACTGTCCCTTCAAGTCTCATAGGTCAGTACAGCAGTACTATGAACTCTAGACAGATACTCATTAAGAAAATGTAGTTACTCTGCAGAGACTTAGAAATAGCAGTTGTTTGTAGCACTGGGTCTTATTTTTATTTTTTGAGTCTTGGACATCTTTGAGAGTGTGGTGAAACTGTAGTCCCCTTGCTCCGAGGAGTTCATTCACTGAAATTATTATGTACAATTTCAGTGGCTCTGAGGCCCATCTGTGGTCCAAGGTTAACAGTCATTTCTATGTATAGTTTTTCCCAAGAATGGCAGAAGTATTAAAAAATCAGTAGCACTGGACTGTCTGTGTTCTCTATCGTAGAACCGTTAGCTGGCTCAAGCTAACCAGTGATCAGTTTATACTTACAAAGCCCGTCACCCATCAGGTATTTAAACATGGCCCACTTACTCTTATTTCAGAAACAGCTTAAGTCGGAGGAAGAAGCCAGTGGAAACTTCAGATGTTTTGTGCTCTGATAAGAGGATAAAGTAATAACTGAAAATGAGAAAGAGGCGAATGAGAGTTAACAGAAGAATTAAGAAATCAAAGCCATCCAGGTCTTTGTAGCACAGGGCCAAATGCTCTACAAGCTTCAATGTTGATTTATTCATAACCCTGAGTCATTAAAAAAATTTTTTTTAGAGATATTGGTAATAAGAAAAGACATATCATAGCAAGCGATCTGTTTGGAGATATTTTTCATCCAAAGTATTTAAGTTGTAAAAAGTTTAGCCACTTAAAAGAAAACTACTCTGAAAAATTCATTTATAAAAGTGATAAATTTATTTCTGCCTTTGACTCTAGAGACAGAGAATCATTTGTCACTTAGGACCCTCCCCACACTTCCTGGAGTGGGCACAGCAGCCGCCAGCACGTGGGCTCCTGAAGGTCCAGCCCGGACAGTGAGAAGGAATGGGAGTCACGGCCCAGTCAGATGAGAGCAGAGCACTCAGGCCTCCTGGCACAAGAAGTCAGGAAATGGAGGCCTTGTAGGCAAATTGCAAAGTGCTCTATATGGTTCCAAATCCAAAAAAAAACCCAAATTTTAAACAGTCATTCTTGGTATAACCTTAAACCATTTTCTCTCCTAATGGATGTCTGATACAGTTTCTCCATTTATGGCATGACATGGCCACAATGAGGAAGTACCTGGCCCAGGAACGTTAGGATGAATGAGATTAGGGGTCCTGTTTCCTAGCATGCTTACATTATCTCCAGAATGCTCACACTCAGCTTAAAGACATCTTTTTTCACCTTTCTCATAGGGTCAGAAGGGAAATCCCAAGGGTCGTCAGAATGAAAGGGTAGTGATCCAGTATCACTACACACAGTGGCCTGACATGGGAGTTCCTGAGTACGCCCTGCCAGTCCTGACCTTCGTGAGGAGATCCTCAGCGGCCCGGATGCCGGATATGGGCCCTGTGTTGGTGCACTGCAGGTGGGGCCGACCTCTTCCCTGTCTCCTGCCTGGGTTCTGCACCTGAAGTGGGCAGAGCAGGGGCTGCGCCCTGTGAATCTGGGCTGCTGTGGCCCTGCTGCTGTGTTGTGTGATTACGGAGCTGAGTCTTCCATTGAAAACTGGCACCAATAAGACCAGCTAGGGTTACGTAAAGAAACTCTGTTCCCGCCCTGGCTGCTGTGGCTCAGTGGATTGAGTGCGGGTCTGTGAACCAAGGGGCCGCTGGTTCGATTCCCAGTCAGGGCACATGCCTGGGTTGTGGGCCAGGCCCCCAGTGGGACCTGCTTGAGAGGCAGCCACACATTGATGTTTCTCTCTCTCTCTCAAATCAATAAAAGATAAAGCAAGAAAAAATATAATTTAAAAAAAAAAAAAAAAGAAACTCTGTTCCCATGACATTAAGATCTGCTGCTGCTGAGATGAAAACAAAATCTACTCTTAGAGGATGAATCTCCAGTTTTTATAACATTTTATTATCTCCATTGTGTATAGGGAAATTGTAGGCTGCTCATAATATGTAAAAATCTGACCTTAAACACAAGTTTAGAACTTTTCTACACTAGAGATTTTGAGGTTTTGTATATGGCTTTCCTTGTGGGTTCCTCGAAATAATATTAATTACAGTACGTATGAAAGGCTTTTATTTTCAAAATTTGTTTATATGTGCTATATAAACTTTTTCAAAACACTAGGAAAGCCTTCTGTAAAACCCATTTTCTCTCTTTACCTACCTCAAACAACCTTAGTTCGCTATTTAAAAAATGCTTTTATTGAGTTTTGTTTGAAATTTTATTCTTGATTTTTTATTTTCACTCTGATCTTCAAATAGATATTGTGCAGAGCATTTTCTAAGCACTTCTCTGGGCTGTTCTTAGGCTATGCAAGGTCCTTTGCAGAAATGGGAACCCATCTTCTGTTTAAAGGCCCATGAGAACTGTATGTGTTTGCTAATCTATGTAGGAATCAATAAAATAAAGATAAATGTCTATCAAAAGGGCTTGGGTGTCAGTAGACTTGTATGAGACAGGGGCCTGCTGGGGAGGATTCTACCAAAAGAAGCTTGCTACATTACAGTACTGAATACAGTGCTACGGACCTTAGATCTTCCTGTTTTTATTTCGTAACAATAGAAAATGTGAATAAGAGCCCTAATTGTCTAGACGTGACATTCTTATTCTATACCTGGATTATTAAAGGAAAGCACCTCTTTAAATAGAAACTTTCTCAGACTGAGCAGACTGGAGGAGTAGTTAGGCAGCAAAGGGGTTTATTGAAAGGCTAACAGGCACTCCCAGAACCATTGGGAGAGTCAGAGAACCAGGCACATGCCTAAGCAGCAAGGAGAACTCCCTACGTGGTGCCTCTGTGGACCTTGCTCTGGTGTGGAGATGGGTGGGAAAGCTGGGAGGTATCAGTTTCTGCAGCTCCAGTGGCAGGAACGCAGTCTTTGCTCCCCATCAAGACTCATGGAATGGGAAATTTCCTAATAAAGTTTTTGGATACTATCCAGGATGAATAATCTATCTAAACATCAGGGTTATTTCTACACTCATTAGATGGTAATCTTTCTAATCTGCAGTTCATGACATGATAAAGCAAGAGGTACTAGTTGAGTGTCCTCATTTCTTCCAGCGCCGGTGTGGGCAGGACAGGCACCTACATTGTAATAGACAGCATGCTGCAGCAGATAAAAGACAAAAGCACAGTTAATGTCCTGGGTTTCCTGAAGCATATCAGGACACAGCGTAACTACCTCGTCCAGACTGAGGTAAGGAGTGGCCGGCCACCAGTGTCATGAGATTCTAGCACATCCTTTAGCTGGAAGTTGAATGATATTGAGGAGACAGATTCATTCTCTTAGAGCTTGAAAGAATATACAGGTTTGTATTAGAAGATGTCCTGGCCATGATATTATTCTTTGGCTCACAGTTTTCCATTTCTGTGTGAACCTTAAATTTGGATTTCTCAACAACTACACCCGCACTTACACAGTCGATACAGTAGGGTCTAGGGCTGTGTGCAGTGCTCCAGGGAGTGAAAAAAGTACACAGTGTGTGAGAGAGTGGCTCCAGAGCTGTGCACTGAGCACACCTTTCGCCGTCGCGCAGTGCATTGAACCTGCTGTTTGGGGCATGGTGTGGGACGTAGAACTACGCTCCGCACACTCTCGACCTTAAAAAACGTCCCAAAGTAAGTATTGGGGCAAACCACATAGCTGTAAATGCTTGAAGGAATTCACTGGGAGGTGCCTTCTAGGGGAAGAGCTCATTAAATGTAGATGTAATGGATGGGATGGAGGTGACTACCATATGCTGTACCTTTTAGGAGCAGTACATTTTCATCCACGATGCCTTGTTGGAAGCCATTCTTGGAAAAGAGACTGAAGTATCTTCAAATCAACTGCATAGCTATGTAAATAGCATCCTCATACCCGGAGTAGGAGGGAAGACACGACTGGAAAAACAATTCAAGGTAGTGCTTCGCATACATTTCTCTGGTTAAAAAGCAAGGAAGCAAAGAAGTGCCTTGAGTTTGAGGTTGTGACTTTTTTGCATGAACCTACAGACTGAAATGAATTACTGTTTATACTCCTCAAACATAATGCTGAGAAATACAAAGTTCAACCTCTGTGTGCATTGTTGGTGTCCAAGTAGATAGTGTGGTGCTGTATTTTCTCCTGAACAGTTTACAACTTTACCTGAACAAACACATCAGCCCCTGACTGCTATGACAATGTTTTGAGTCAGTCCTTACAGTCCAAAAAAAATCTGCATTTTTTCTGAACTAATCTGTCCTATCCTTATTAAGAATGATTATTGTTGACATATTGCCCTAAAAAATAAAGACTATCCTAGTATATAATTTAGAAATTGGAAAAGATCTACTAAAGAATACTAGAGAAAAGTTAACTTTCCCTAAATGATTGTTCTTTTTCTTTCATAGGGGCATGAAGATGTTAACAGGTAGTTTAGGTTTTGTGGAATTGACTTGAAGTAATGGTGAAGAAAAGAGACTATAAGGACTTTTAAAGTAATTAAGATCAGAAAAGCTGAGTTATCTCAAAGGATTTCTTATAACTGTCAGACGTTGTCTAATCACT
>VMDR010017840.1:0-19717 GCA_007922815.1 Macrotus californicus | reverse complement strand
CCCCCCCCCCCCCCGCAAGAGCTGCTGGAAGACAGTGGTCACACGGGAGTGTCCTGAGGGCCGGGCAAACCCTGGGCTTGGGCTTGGGCTTGGGCCCCCACAATTGACATGAGGCAAGGATCTGGGTGAAAGCCGTTTATCTCTCGGAAAGTGAAACCAGGGAAGGCGGTGAGGGTGGGGAAGAGAGACAGGGAGGGACAGGGACCAACCCTCAGGTCACGGCCCACCTCCTCCAACCCCTAAGCGCACCTGGCCCCAGCCCAGCTGGAGGCCGCCTGCCACAGCCCGTTGGCTTTGTTCCCCTTGGCTGGGGTGGCCGCCCAGCTTGTCCTCAGACCCACCCTCCCCACCTTCAGGCTGCGTGCCTGGTGGTGCGGACTCCATCCCCGCTCCAGGGACGAGCAGGGACTTGAAAGAAGCCAGAGGGATCAGTCCCAGACGTGCAGGTGTGTCACCTGCCGGGCCTGCGGTAACCGAGGGCCATGTGGGGGCAGCTGCCCTCCCAGGGTCCCAGCCCCTCTCAGTCCCGGAGGCCAGGAATCGGGGTTGTGGCCGCGCTCCCGCTGACCCCGAGGCTCAGTCCTTCCACCTCCTCCAGCTCCTGCAGTGCCTGTGGCCCCCACCGCCACTGGGCAAGTTCCCGTGGCTGTCTCAGGCCCACCCCCGTGACCTCCTCCCCACTCGATCGCCTTCACCTGCAGAGACTCCAGCTCCCAACAAGCTCAGGTCCCTGTGTGCAGAGCTAGGGTCCCCCACAGCTTTTTTGAGGGGGGCAGGGGACACAAATCCACCCATAAGAGTAAGTGACCCAATGAGAGCCTCTGGGATTTTTCTAGAACTTGTGGGAGGGAGGCGAGGGGGTTTCTTTTCTTGCCCTGTTCCTGGTCTGCGCCTATGCCACCTCTGAGCTGAGAATGTAGCCAGACAGCAGGAAATAAAGCCAAGAGAGTGAGGAAAAAATACACAGCGTGACCGACCGCTCGACTCGCCCGTCCCTGAAGGCCATTCCCAGGGCAGAGGTAGCAAACCCCCTCTCTGCTTAAACCACCTCCTGCGAAATTCTCTGTCACCAGTGACGCAGGCCCTCGCAGCAGAGGAGAAACTGGCACCAGGAACGGGCTTGCCTAGCTGTGGCTGAGAGGCCAGCTCGGGGAAGATGGTGGCAGACGTGGCCGGGGCATGGGGCGAATGCCTGAGCCTCTCAGCCCCACCTGGGGTTCAAGTCGGTTCACGCTGGGCCAGGAGGGCCTGGTGGACAGTCCACAAACTTCTGACTCTGCCTGTCACTGTGGAGTGACAGGCTGTCAGCCAACCAGTGACTGTGGGTCTCCGGGCCGACCCTGGCCATGAGGCTGGCGCAGGAAGAGTTCTGGATGCCACTCAAGGCCTGGGCCAGCCCGAGCCACTTGCTGCAGACCTCTCCACGGGCGGCCACAGACAGACAGACCCCAGGTCCATCCCTCCTCTCGCTCCCCCGGAGCTGCCCGCACACGCAGGCCAGGATGAGAGCTCAGCCGGCCCCGCGGGGATGGTGTCTGGGCCAGGCTTCCCTCATGGCTTCTGGTATTTTATCAACAGCGTCTTTCTGTTTAAAAAAAAATTTTATTATTTTATTTTTAGAGAGAGGGGAAGGAAGGGAGAAAGAGAGGGAGAGAAGCATCGGCATGAGGGAGAAACATCATTCGGTTGCTTCCCGTACATGCCCTGACCGGACACCGAACCCACACCTTTCTCCGTACTTCTAAAGCAGTGTTTTCTCTATCTCTTTTTCTAAAAGCCAGTTTGGGTTGGGTTCTGGTGACCGACAGGAGCCTAGGTCTTCTCTGCCCAGGACAGGGGTGCAGGTCCCTGGGACCTCAGGGCTCCAAACTCTCTGGGCGCCTCAGCCGCACAGACTCACGCACCAGGAACCTCCTGACGGCTGCTCTTGCCCCATCTTCTCCCCGGTGAGTCTCCGTGTCTGGTAAAGCAAAGCCTCTTCTTATCTCCATGTGCACCCCCTGCCAAAGCAGAAGGTGACAAGTCTCTGCCTGAAACAGCTCCCCCAGAAATGATGTTTCCCCTGAAACACTGAACCCCGACTCTGCCCTCAGCTCCAGACCACATTGGGCTGCCCCACCAAAGCTAGCTCATCCGCACTGGCTGCAGCCAGCCCAACTACCGTCCACCCAGGCCCCACTTGGCTCATTGCCTTGGCCAGACGTGCCACAGCATGTTTACCAGTTAGAGCCACCCCTCCAAGTGCCAGGGGGTTGCCACCATGGGGGTCGGTGGGACACATTCGGGCTTCATTCGCAGCCCCAGTTCCGACTGCACTCTTTCCGGCAGCTCTGCCCCTGCCACTGCGTGTCGGTGGCACCTGTGGCTCTCACCACCCAGGGGTGAGAGTGGTGCAGGGAGGGCTGGGCTGGTCCTTGGCCTGGGTGGGGGTGGGAGTTGGGATGGTGGGAGGCACTTGGTCATGTAGGGCCTTGGGAAGGGATGCCCAGCTCGATGTGCAAGGAGAGGACACAGGGAAGGTCAGTGCTGGCCCGGGACACAACCTGTGCAAAGGCTGGGCAGCAGCACCGAGGACAAGCCCTTGTCGTGGTGGCCGTGTGCACGGCCCTGGGCTCTGGGGGCAGGGCCTCTGCTGTCCCCTCTGCTTCCTGATGGGCTACATCACTCAGTGGCTGGCCCAAGCTGCCACGGAGGGCAAGACCATCTCAGGGTCCTGCTGGGAGGGTGTCACGGTCCCATGCAGGAGGTGCCTGGCTCAGCCTAGGATCTGGCCCCACCGCTGCATAGCAAAGGCCAGAGGTGGCCCCCATCCACCCTGCCTGTTGCTCCTCAGTGCTGGGCCCCCGGCCAGCCCTGTGCAGGCCCAGACAGAAGTCGGGGCCAGCCCTGTCTTGGGTGGGGAGGTGAACACGTGGACTGGGTGTCGGGCGTCAGGGGCACCTACACCTCCCCTCCCGTGGGAGGCCTGAGGAGGAGTGGGGAGCACAGACAAGGGGCACAGCCCCAGGGCAGAGTCCCAGAGGCCACATGGGGTGGCTGGTACCGGGAACTGCCCGGCCCTGTGAGCCCTGTGAGGACACCCTGGCTGGCAGGTGGGCGAGAGGCGGCCTGTGCATGAGGCAGGGCAGACCGGTGCTGTGAGCACCGAGGCTCCAGAGGGGCCCACACACTGGTAGCCCCTGGGCCTGTCGGCGGGAAGGGGGGGGGGCAGCTGAGAAGACAGCAGGAAGGGGAGGGTGGGCCCTCCCGGAGTGTGAGCCCCTCCCAGGCACCACCCACCTGTCCACCCACACTGCCTCGCCTGCCTGGGCCTGCCCGCCTGCCCACCCCACCCAGCGTTTTCCGATGGAATGTTCCTGAGACAACAGCATCACACACCCGGAAAAAGATGAGCCCAGGCAGGGTCCAGCCTGAGCGGTCACAGGCTGTGGGGGGAGGGGGCTGAGGGCCTGCTAGGGTGCTCTGCTGTCAGGCACCTGAGGGGACCAGTCCATGCCTCCTCCCCAGGCAGGGCAGACTCCTGGGAGGGTCTGGGACCCTGCGTGGCTGGTCTGAGGGACCCAGCTTCCACTTCCATGTTGGATGAAGGAATCAGCACGTGAATGAGTGGATGGGCCCACCTGGCCACAGAAGCACATTAGAAAACCAGGACCCTGCAGGGACCTGGGAGCCCCACCTTCAGGCCCTCACCCCTTTTGCAGCAGGCCTGGGAGGAGGGGCTTCTGGCTGGGGGAGGGGTGGTTCCTTCCAGGGAGGGTGGGGGCAGGTGTGGCCAAGATGTGCCAACAAGTCTGGGGTGCCAGGAAGCCTTGGGTGGGGTGGCTAGAGAAGGCGGGAGAGGCCAGTGAGGGCTGTGTGGGGGTTGCAGCCCAGGGCCCCGGGGTCTGGTGGAGAAGAAATCTCTGGCTGCAGAGGAGGAGGTGGGAGAACCCAGGGGTGGTCCTGAGCTCCTGGTTCACTTCGCCAGCCAAGGGGGCTCCCCAAAGTGTGTGTACTGCCCCCATTTCCTCCCATCCCAGGTCTCCAGGGCAGGCTTGGCACCAGTAGCAGTGTGGGTGGGCTGGGCAGGCCTGGGTGGGGGGGTGGTGGAGATCCTGCCCCCCTCCACTGAGCAGGGAACCGAGGGGGAGGGGTGAGAATCTCCAACCCGGAGCCCCTTCCCCCAGCCCCTCCCCCACCCTCATGGCTGAGGCTGGGGACCCGTTTCCCAGGAAACAGGTGTCTGGTGGGAGAGGAGCCAAGAAGGGAGTGCTGGGGCTGGCAGCTGGACCAGTTGGACCACGGGTGCCTAGAGGGAAGGCCAAAGGCCAAGGTGGCCCAGACTCCAGGGGCTCCTGGCTCCTCCCTGTTGGGGTCCCCCTGGCCCTGCCCCTGCAGACCACCCTCCTTGTGTCTGTCCCTGCAGGCTGCTCATGGGAAACCGGGCCTCGGGGCTGGGCTGACTGGGGAAGGGAAGGCACCGCACCAGGGTCAGCCCTGGGGCTTGCGGGGGGGGGTGGGGGGGGGGGCCCTCCCTACCAGCAACTCCCCAGGGCCCACCCCCACCAGGGATCTCTTGGACCTGCTGGGGCCCCTGGGCCATGGAGGTGACAGAAGTGACGGAGGTGACAGAGACGGTGGTGACAGAGATGGTGGTGACGGAGGCTGTGGAGGTGGGGTCCAGCTGGTCAGCCCTGGTGAGTCGAGGCAGCCCGGGGGGCTGTGGGGGGCCGGGCTCAGCTCAGGGGGACTTCAGTGAGCTCCTGCTGCAGGCAACCCCAGGGCCCCTAGACACTCTTCGCAGCTGGCTGGACGGCACGGAGGAGCTGTAGGCTTCGCAGGACCCCCTGGTCCCTGATGTCACGGTGGCCACTGCCCAGCTACAGGAGCAGGAGGTACAGAGTGGGTAGGGCAGGCCCAGGTGGGGGCACCTTGGGGCCCCAAAGTCCTCTCTGAGTCACAGGCCAAGGCAGTGGCACAGCAATGGCCTGCAGACGCTCTGCTGGCAGACTATGGGCTCTGGGCCCCAGCACCCCCCAAAGGTGCAGTGGTGGGAGGCTGGGCAGAGGTGGCATCTTGCCTAGCCCTGAGTCCTGTGTGCTGTGCCGCAGCTGCTCTGGCACCTGCTAGGAGAGCGGGCGCTGCAGGTAGAGCGGGCGCTGCAGGTGGCGCGGAGCCCGGCGGAGCTGCGGGCCCAGTGGAACTGCCTGGTGCAGTGGGCAGAGGCCAGGTGAGGCCATGGGGGGTCTGGCGGTGAGCACTGGTGCAGGGAAGGTGCTGATGACCACCTTGTCTCGGTCCCCAGGTTCGGGATCCTGGAGCGGCTAGTGCCAGCGGCCCAGAGCTTCAAGGAGGCCCGTGGGGCGCTCCTGGTGCAGCTGACTCTGGACGAGTGGCCCCTGACCCAGCCTGGGCAGGGCCAGCTGGGGCCTGAAGGCAGAGAGGGGGCCATAGGGCACCTGCAGGTACAGCCCAGGGCCCGGCGTGGGGCCGGGGTGCTGGCCTCAGGCTCAGTGGGGGTATGTTTACAGGACGGGGGTGAGAGTGCTGTGGCCTGGAGAGGGCCCTGGAGGCTGGCCAGAGGCTGCTGGAGCTGCTTGCAGGTGAGTGGTGGTTGGGACAGGCCAGCAGGTCAGCGAAGGTGTCCTCAGTGCTCCTGCTTGGGGACCCAGTCCCTCTGCTTTGGAACGAGGTCCAGATGCTAGAGCAAGGACCCTCCCAGTGCCCACACGCCTGACCCCAGCCCTTCCCTCCGGCATGACTGCAGAGGACGAAGCTCAACTGGTCAGGGAGCAGCTGGAGCAGCTCCAGGATTTGGCGTGGCTGATGAGGGACAATGTCTGTGCCCAGCGGGCACTGCTGTGTGGCCTGGGCGCAGCGTTCACAGAGCCCTCATCCCCATCAAGCCCGGGAGCCCAGCTGGCATTGGCCGGGGCGGTCTTGGAATGTCAAGGGCTCAAGGACCAAGAGCAGGTGTTTGGGCCAAGCCCGCTGTCCCCAGGGTGGGCCAGGAGGGCTGGGGATTGGAAGGGGTCTCCACCCTGCCCAATCTCCTCTGGCCTTGGGCAGGAGTGGCTGGGCAGCTACGGACCCCAGGCAGGGGCTTCCCGGGATGACGCTGCTCCTCTTCTTGCAGCGGAAGGACCAGCTGGCCGGGCTGGCAGAGCGGCTAGAGCGGCTGGCTCAGTGGGCAGAGGCTCCTGGCCAGGTGGTGGCACACACAGCATCCATCTGGGAACCGCATCCACCATTGGGTGCCCCAGGGCCCGAGGAGCTCGAGGCCGTGAGGAGTGGCAACCAGGCCCAGGACGGTGCCTCCGGAACTCCACGTGTGCAGGGAGCCGGGCCAGAGGTGTTGGGGTCAGGAGCCATGCCTGAGGCGGGGCTCTCCGGGTGGCCTTCTCTCCCCAGCCGCGTTCTGGTCAGAGACCCAGGAGGAGGACACTGGGCTGAAGGCTGCCCAGGGGACAGCAGAGCCGATCTGGTGGGGCCTGGTGGAGCCAGCGGCCATTGAGGAGGGGCTGCAGCCTGAGGGTGGCTGGGCCCAAGCCCTGCAGGTGCTTTGGAAGCATGGGGGGCGGGGCAGGAGTTCTGTGGGAGGAGAGGGGTGACTACAGGGAAGCTGGGCAACTCGGAGCTCTGGGGCTGGCCCCCGCTCTGCCGGAGGGCAGGGCCCGCAGAGGAGACCCGCCCTCTGTGGAAGGGGCCAGGCAGGCAGGGCTGACCAGAGGACTTCTGTAGCACTTTCTAGACTCAGCTCCTGTCCCTTGAACACCCTCAGGTCCCCATGACAAGGCTCCCCTCCTCTCCCCACAGGGCTGTGGGCCCTGGCTGCTGGCCCCCAGAGGTGGGTCTGGGCAGCCAAGGGCCTGTGGGGACTGCGTTGCCCAGCCTTGAAGCTCTCTTGGGTGGGACAGAGAGGCCTAGGGGGCCTGGCTCACCTTCTACTTTCGCTGTTGGGCAGTCCCCAGTGGAGGTCGCAGCCAGACGGCTCACGACCTAAGACGTAACTAGAAAGGAAATATATATCAGGAGCAAATGACACAGACATTTAATTCCAAAGAACAGGGTGGGCATCTCTCCTGGTTTAAGGCACATGCATGGTCCAGCCTGGAGACCCTGAGTGGGCTCCACCCTGGCTCTGCCCCTCCTCCCCCTCCCCCTGCAGTAACAGGGGGGCTGGGCTGTCACAGGGCACCTCCTGCCCTGAAGCCCCGCCTCCACCCACCTTAGTCCTCAGACCTGGGACTGTCTCCGTCTGCTCTGGCTGCCTCAGCGGCTCAAATAGCAGCAGCTGTTGGCTCTCAGCTGCGGGGCGCAGGGCTGGGCCCTCTCGGGCTGTGCGGGAGGCTCGGCCCCTGCCCTCCGCTTACAGCTGCACCACCTTCCTGAGCCTTCACGCCATCTTCCCTCTGTGCTTCAGCATCTCAATCTTCCTTTTCACAAGGACACATGCTCACACTCCAGCAGGGTCCTGTCCTAGCTGATTGTATCTGCAATGGCCACATTTCCAATTATGGTCACGTTCTGACGAGCTCAGGGGTTAGGACTTCAATTCATGTGAATTTGGGGGACACAGGTCCACCCATAGTAGAGAGTAACCCTGCTGGCCTTTCTCACCCCAACCCTGAGTGCCCAGCCTCGTGGCATGAGTTGGGCTGTGGTCTCCCCACTAAGCAGGCACCTCGAGCCATGCTGAGTGGGCCAGCCTGCGTGGTGCCCCCTTGCTGTGGAGGAAGCGCTCCCTGCGAGCAGTGTGCCACCTGGGCCTGCTGCTGAAGCCATGGGGCCGCCGGGCGGCGCTATCCAGCCCCTGGACAGAGAGCTCAGCCTGCCGCTCTGCCCTGTGCCCACCCCCTCCCACCCAGCCCTGCACCCTGCCCACCTCTGGCACTCTGCTGCTGTAGGCCCTGTGTCCTGGAGGGGACAGTGACGATCAACTGTGTGGAGGACCTGTTTGTGCCCCCACAGGCTGACCAAGGCTGAGCCCTGCGGGATGAAGGTGGGGGCAGTGGCTGGGGTGGGCGCGGTGCCCTGGGACCGTGCCCTGTGAGTGCCCCGACCCGCAGGCACTCTGGGGAAGAGAGTGGCCTTCAGGGCTACGCACAGCTCCTGGGGGCTCGGGGTGCCCAGCAGCCGGCTCTGGTTGGGGCACCAGCTTCAGGAGGCGGCAGTAGCAGGTAGTACAGAGGGCAGCACTGGGCATGGGGCTCACCTTGCCGGCCTCCCAAGGCCCTTCAAGCTGTGCGAGTGAGCTCCTGGGAAGGTGCTGGCTCTGAGGGGCCCCAGCCAGGGACTGCCCAGGGACCTGGGGAGTAGGATGATGCGTTCCTGGAAGAGCTGAGCTGGAGGCCACCACAGGGAGCTGGAGCCGCAGGGAGCAGAGCCATGAGGACAAGGACCAGGGCCAGCCACCTGCAGCCCACCCAATCGTGGACACATGAGAGAGACCCAGGCCCGGCCAGCCTCACACTCCCTTCCCACAGCGAGCAGCTGGCACACACCCAGATTTCATGGCTGGGTGGTACCACCTACAATGGCTTGGCCACAGGAGGAAGCTGCTCTGGGGCACATTCTGGGCCACAAGCCATGGCCAGCACAGCCACACTTCCTGGCAGGGCATTGTGGACAATGTCCTGGCACCTGGTGAGCAGGGCTGGGACTGGGTGAGGTTGGCCCCACATACCTTGGGGGGACGTGGGTTCATGTCAAACCTCACTGCTCTGGGTCAGGGCTCCTCAGGAGCCAGCAGCAGCCACACAGTGTGGCCAGTGTGGAGGGCATGGACAGAGAGGAGCCCCCAGATGTCCAGAGGCCAGCCCAGCATCCTGGGAGCCTCGGTGAGCAGGTGTGACCGTGGGCCTGGAGGGCGGTGCTGAGGGCAGAGCGGTGGGAACTGACCCAGCACCCCCTCCCCGCCTGTGCAGGTCTCCTGAAGTTCCCTCATGGTGCATGTTGGAGGTGGCTGGGTGGCCCTGGATGAGTATCTGGTCAAGAATGACCCAGGCAGAGGTGAGGGCTGGGCCACGGGCCTGAGCCCTCAGGGCCAGACAGAAGGGAGGCCTTGGGCCCTGCCCTGGGGGGTGCCAGGCACCTGCTCTGCCCTTGTCCATCTGGCATCTCTGGGCAGCGAATGGGAGGACCAGCCAGAAGATCCATGAGAGGTTCCTGTCCTGGGCCGTGGTCCCCAGCAGGCCAGCCCCCAAGGTCACGTCCTCCATCCCAAGAGTCCCCAGTCATCTTCTGCCCAGGAAGGTGGGTGCTGGGATGGGCATTTGTGGGGCCCTGGCGACCCCTGGGTGGACAGGAGGTCTCTGTGCTCAGGTGGAGCTGCTGAACCCTTGGGATGGGGCCTGGCCCTCCCTTTCAGACAGGACTGGGAGCCTGCTGGGGACACAGGGACCCCAGCTCTTCAAGATCAAGGCCAAGGAGGGGCACAGAGAAGGGAACTCCTCAGGACAGCCTGCCTCAGCCCACTCAGGATTAAGCAGCAGCTCGGGAATCCGGCCCCAAGGGAGTGAGCAGGCCCGGAGTACAGCGACAGGGAGGGGAGAGGGATGGGTGACACGGAGCCCGCCCCGGCCCTCCAGTCCCACTTGGGCAATAAAGTCGCGTTTTGCAAAGCAAAGCCGGGTGTCCCTGTCCCGACGAGTCCGTATTTCCCTTGCAAACTCCATTCAAATGCCGGCAAATGCCGTCCGGCGGGCGTGAAACGCACCCGCCTCCCGCCGCTGTGCCTGCCCCGCATTCCTCCGCAGTGACTGGCCAGAGGTCGGAAAGGGGCCGGGGCAAGAGGGGGAGGACCCTGCCCTTCCGCAGCCGCCATCTCCGCACCTCGGACCCCCCCACCCCCGCCTTCAGGTGCTCACAGACCTCGGGCCAAGGGCCGCCGCGGGGCGTCGGTTCTCAGGGCCTGCCCGCCCCACCGGGCTGCCGGCCGCCGCCCGCAGACGAGGGCGGGCCCGCCGCCGCAGGGAGGGGCCGAGCAGGTTTAAATTCCGGCGGCCCCTGGCGCGGGCCGTGGAGCGAGCTGAGGGACTGCGCACGGGCCCCGGAGCGCGCAGGTGGGACACCCGGGCCGGGAGAGCGGGCCGCCCAGCGAAACCGAAACACCGGCGCCGCGCTCGGCCGGGCTCGGCCGCTGAGGCTGGGGAAGGGGTGCGGTTGGGGCTCCCTGTTGCTCCGCCCTGGGCAGTCTGAGCTCCGGGCCCACGCCGGGGCCCGGGCAGAGAGGGGCGCTTTGGCCACAGCCCCGTGCTACCAGCCCTCGTGCGCGGCATGGGAGCAGCCGGGGGTGCAGGTGGGGAGACTAAGGTTCCCCGTGCGGGCGTGGGAGAGGCGCGCTCGGGCGGGGGTCTCGCCCGCCGGGCGGATTCCCGGCAGGACGGGTGCGCCTCCGTGGGCGGGGCCCTGCAGGTCTGGTTCGGTTCCTCCCCGCCCCCCGCCCTTGATGGGCAGGGGGCGGGGGAGGGGGCGTTGGCCACGGGAGCAGACCTGGGCTCCTGGGGCTGAGGCCGTAGGCTGACAGCTGGAGAGGGAGGTGTGGCTCCTGCCTGAGGGGCTGGGTGCCAACGCACTGAGGGAGCTGCCCAGGGACACCCGCGCGGGGTCATCTCGGGACCCTTGGGAGGCGGACGTGGAGGGGTTCTACCTGTCTGGCGCCCCACCCACGGCCGGCCGTGATGCCGAGATTCTATCGGGCTGTTGCTCTGCGTCCATCCGCACCGGGGCGAGCCTTCCAACTGCGGCCGGAAGTCGGGCAAAGGTCCCTGCCTGCATCTGGGAGGCAGCCTGGCCGGCCATCAATCTGAGTCTGTGCTGACCTGGTGGACAGGCAACGAGCTTCCCACCCCCACCCCGGGCGGACAGAGTGGTGCCCTCCTCCAGAAATTCGAACCTGCCTGTCTCAGGAATGGCCTCCCCGGCCCTGTGGCCTGGGGCCTGGAGGTGGGGACATTCCAGGGAAGCCACTGGAGGGGCCTCCCTTCTTAGGTTCCCTTGGCCCTTCTTGTTGTTGAGGTGTGTGTGTACGTGTTGGGGGTCTGCTCAGCCTCCCTCTTCCAGCCCCAGGGCCACAAGGCCTTTCCCACAGTACACCTACTTCTGCACGGGGCCACCTCTCTGGGACGCCCATACCCGGACTCAGGACACCCCTCACAGGCCCTGGCCTGTGTCTTCCAAACTCCACCTCCCTCTGTCCAGTCGCCTTCCCAGGATCCCCACTGCAAACTCCAGGCACCTGTGCCCAGGCACAGTCCCCACTCCCTGTGTCTGTGTCCATGGGGCACCCACCCCCTCCCCCAGGAGTCCCCTTTGTGCCCAGAACTTGAGCCTCTTTGAGCCCCTCTGGGTCTCCTGTCCTGGTGCTGCCCCTCCTCCCTGGAGCACGGGCTGTGCAGGCTCTGGGCCAAGAGCCTGCACAGCTGTGCCTACCTGGTCATTCTCGTGCCAAGGTGACCCTTGGCTGGGTAGAGGGGCGTCTCTCTTCTCTCCCGCCCCTCGTCCTTGCTGGACACCATTGGACAGGTGCACTGTTCCAACTTCCCTGGAGCTCCTGCCAAGACAGGGCAGGCTGGATGCCAGCCTCATGGCGCATGTTAGAAAGCTGCTGGTGGGCAGCCAAGCACGTGCCCAGCTCGGTCCTGGCAGCAGAATGTGACACAGGGAGTACTAGGGAGTGCCTCTGGATGGCCTGTGGATGGAAGGAGAGGACAAAGATGGACGGAGACCAGCCTGCCTGTGGACCCGGAGAAGGCAGTTGGGGCAGCCCTGCATCCGCCATGGTCACACCAAGCCCGCTCCCAGGGTGCTGATGGGCATCTCTTCCTGGGGAAACATATAAGGAGGAGGTGGGCAGGGGGTCTTGGCCACCCCAGGCGCTCACCCCTGAGGCCTTTGCTCAGGCCAGGGCAGGGCAGTTGCATTTGGCTGTTTGCTGCCAGAACCACTCAGGGGAGGGGCCAGCTGGGCCACCAGGACACACGCCCCGCCCTGCCACAGGCCCTGCCTCCTCGTGGTGGTCAGATCACCAGATCGGCCCCTGACAAGGTGGGTCGCCCCCTCTGGCCTCGTGGCCCTGGACACAAGGGGCCTGAGTGCCCTGCTAGCGGCCGTGGCCTTCAGCTCAGAGGGACTCGAGTTGTGTCCGCTGGTGGAAGTGGTCATCCTCTGGGACCAGGACATCTAAACCCACCGTTGTGGGAGCTTCAGAAGAGGGTCCCAAGCTCCCATGGATCAGTGTGGGGATGGCAGGTCACAGCTGTTCCCACCTCTTGGTTCCTGGACCCATGTGGTCCCCCTCCTGGGGGACACGGTGGAGCTTCCTTTGAGCCAGTGTTTCCCAGGCGCCCTCAGTGGCTCCCTCACCATGAGACCCCTCGGCCTGCTTTGCCCCGCGGAGATCAGTGCCTCTCCCCTGGCCATCACGAGGCCCCAGCTGTCTACATGGGCTCCAGCGGGTCACGTCTTCTCAAATGCTGGACACTGCGCCCTGAGCATGCCCTCCCTGATGGTAGCTCCCCTCAGGAAGGTGGGAGAGCAGCAGCAGCACCGCCTGAGGCCCCGCCCCGCGTCTGGTCCTGGCACCCACTGTATGAGCCTGAGCAGCAGCTGTTGAGCAAGGGAGGGGAGGAAGCAGGGTTTCATACTCCTGCTGAAGGGTGGAGGTGGGCTTGATGGGGTGTCCCCCTAAGGTCTCAGCCCCCGCCTGGGTGTTCCCTTGCTGATCCTTCTGCTCCAGGCGGCAGGACAGCCAAGGGCCCCAACGTGAGATGGGCTGGGGTGGAGGGGCACCCCTGTGGAGCCATCTGGGGGTTTGGGGCTCAGGCTCTGAGAGGGGGCCAGCAGCTGTGGGCACGGAGGCGGGTGAGGCCAACGGGCACTGTCACCCAGGAGGCAGCTGGACTTGTGGTTTGGGGCCTCGGACGGGCCGGACTCGATGGCAGGTTTGGGGGGCTGGACGGTCTCCAGGAGCCCTCTGAGCTAATGGGTGAGCGGAGACCGAGCACAGCCCTGTCATCAGGGACAAGGCTCCCTATGCCCCATGACCTGCAGGTCAGGGGCCGCCAGACCCAAAACAGGTTTGTCAGATTTGGCAGCCGGAGTACAAGGTCACCTCAGCAAAGGCTGTGGAGTGGGGGCAGGGGGCAAACACGGGCCTGGGCCTCTCCCTGGACCACGTGTGGGGTGTGGGAGTTTGAGGTGTGGGCTGCGGGGAGCTGGCCAGGGCGGGGAGCGGGGGAGGGGTGCAGCGAGGACCAGGACAGGGCTTTGGGGGCAGTTCTGGGAAAGTGGGGCGGGGATGGTTCGCAGACAGGGAGGGCGGCTGCTGTTCCCCAGGCTGTCACAACAGTGTCCACGGGCCCCGTGGCTTGAAACAACAGAAGCGAATTTTCACCGTGCACAGGCCAGAGTCTGAAGTCGGTGCTTCTGGCTGTTGGCGGCAACCCTGGGTGTTCTGGGCTGCCTCACACCGCTCCGCCTCCAGCACCAGGGGTGTGGTCCCTGTGTCTGTCTTCCCAAGGACTTCAGGCAAGTCGGATCAGGTCCCTCCCTGCCCCACAGTGACCGGTCCTGACCACGTCTGCAAAAACCCTGTTCCCCAGCCAGGCCACGGCCCCAGGGGCTGGGGGTGAGGGCTGGGTCGCATCATTTTGGGGTTCACAGTTTAACACAGCCTGGAAGCAGGCCTGGGAAGGGGTCAGGCACCTGTCACTGCCACTCAGGGAGTCGTGCACACAGCTGTCTGCTGAGAGGGCACAGCTGGAGGTTGCTGGGCCTTCAGCCCACTGGCCGGGACACGCGGGGCTGGAAACTACGCCCGGCCCCGCCCACAGCCCCACAGGAGCAGCTGTGGGTCCCGAACCTGTGGTGCCCGGACCCCCAGAAGTGGGTGCAGAGAAGCCTCACTGAGAGCGCATGTCAGGGTGGGCAGAGGGGAATACAGACCAGGCTGAGGGGGGACCTTGCGGGTCAAGGACGGGGCCCAAGGGTAGAAGAGGGGAGCGTGGGGGTGTGTGGCTGCAGCCTAGCTGGGAGCTGGAGGGGTGGCGTGAGTCTGGAGGGGTCACAGGGAGAAGGACGAGGTGCCAGCTGGTGTCCATGGCACCGTGAGGTGAAGCCTTGGAGGGCCAAGGGAAAGGCCCTATGGTGGAGGCCAGGTGGGAACACACAGGCCCCGCCCCCTTCCAGGAGGCGGGCCCTTGGGGTGGGTGGTGAAGGTGCTGGAGCAGGAGGGAGACTAGAGGAGGAGCCCCTGGGCCAGCCTGAGGTCCCTGTGCTCGCCTGGTCCCTCCTGGGACTGGCCAGGGAGAGGGGAGGGACCTCACCTGGGTGCTGATCTGTTCCCCCTGGAGGGGCACCCAGTATCTGGGATTGACCCCTGACTGCCTCCCTGGGCCATCCCAAGGCCCCTGACAGACCCTTTCCCTCCCTTGCAGGGAGCAGACACAGCGAATCTCAGGGAAGTCAGTTCTGCACAACCAGCTGGGCACCATGAATGGCCATGCCTCTCCTCTTGAGGTCCTGGTCACCAACAGCACCAGGCCGGCCATCGTCCCCACAACCACGAAGGCTATGCAGGAAATCAGCACTCCCCTCGGGCCTCAGGCCAGGAGCATTGCCGGGGTGCTTGTGGAGGCCTCGGGCCAGGCCCTGAGCCTCTATGCTGCCATGAAGCAGGGCCTCCTGCCGCAGGGGCTCGGGCTGGCTCTGCTGGAGGCCCAGGCTGCCACTGGGGGCCTCGTGGACCCTGCCCAGGGCCAGCTTCTCCCCGTGTCCGAGGCCCTGCAGCGGGGTCTGGTGGGCCTAGAGCTGAAGGAGAAGCTGCTGGCTGCAGAGCGCGCGGTCACTGGGTACCCTGACCCCTATGGGGGTGAGAAGCTGGCCCTCTTCCAAGCCATTGGGAAGGAGGTTGTAGACAGGGCACTGGGGTGGAGCTGGCTGGAGGCTCAGCTGGCCACGGGAAGCCTGGTAGACCCCACCAGTGGAGTGCGCATGGCCCCAGAGCTGGCCTGCCAGCAGGGCCTCCTGGACCAGGAGACGCAACGTGGCCTGTCAGAACATGAGCCGGCCTTCCTGGACCCCAACACCCTGGAGCGGCTGTCCTACGGCGAGCTGCTGGGCCAGTGCATGCGGGATCCCCGCACAGGGCTGGCCCTGCTGCCTCTCAAGACTACCTTCTACACCCTGAGTGGGGCAGCAAGCTTGGCCGAGCTGCTGGAGGCCGGAATCCTGGACGAGGAGACGGCCCGGGGCCTGCAGGAGGGCAAGCTGTCGGTGCAGGACGTGAGCACACGCCCCCAGGTTCAGCGCTACCTGCAGGGCACCGGCAGCGTGGCAGGGGTTGTCCTGCTGCCTGCCGGCCGCAAGAGGAGCTTCTTCCAGGCTGTCACTGAGCATCTACTCCCTATGGGCACTGCGCTTCCACTCCTCGAGGCTCAGGCTGCTACGTGTGCTCTGGTGGATCCAGCCACCGGCCGGAGGCTCTGCGTGGACGACGCGGTCAGGGCAGGCCTGGTTGGCCCAGAGCTGCACGGGCAGCTCCTGGAGGCAGAGCAGGCGGTGGCCGGGTTCCATGACCCCTTCAGTGGCACCCGCGTCCCCCTCTTCCAGGCCATGAAGAAGGAGCTGGTGGACAGGCCTCTGGCGCTGCGGCTCCTGGATGCCCAGCTGGCCACGGGTGGGCTAGTGTGTCCGGCTCGCAGGCTCCGGCTGCCCCTGGAGGCTGCCCTGCGCAATGGCTGCCTGGACGAGGAGATGCAGCAGCATCTCTCACAGGCCACTGGCTTCTCAGACCCCAGCACGCAGGAGAGCCTCAGCTACGGGCAGCTGCTGGCCCGCTGTGTCACTGACCCGGAGACGGGGCTGGCCTTCCTGCCCCTCTCAGGAGAGGCCCGTGGAGAGGAGCCACAGGGACCCCCATTCATTGAGCACAGCACCCGGCAGGCCTTGAGTGCAGCCACGGCCACCATCTCGGTGGGCAAGCTGCAGGACCAGCCTGTCTCGCCCTGGGAGCTGCTCTTCTCCGAGGCCATCCCGGTGGAGCAGAGAGCAGCACTGGCACAGCAGCACAAGCAAGGGGTGCTATCGGTGGAGGAGCTGGTAGCTGTGCTGAAGGCCACCCTGGAGCAGGCTGCGGCCACTGCCAAGACCACCTTTTCTGGGCTGAGGGTCCCTGTGACACCTGGGGAACTGCTGAAAGCAGAGATCATCGGCCAGGATGTGTACGAGCAGCTGGCACGGGGACAGACCACAGCCCAGCACGTGGGCAGCCTGGATTCAGTGCAGAGGTACCTGCAGGGCACTGGCTGCATCGCTGGCCTGCTACTGCCTGGCTCCCGGGAGCGGCTCAGCATCTACGAGGCTCACAGGAAGGGGCTCCTGCGTCCAGGCACCGCCCTTGTCCTCCTGGAGGCGCAGGCAGCGACCGGCTTCCTCATAGACCCAAAAGAGAACAAGAGATATTCTGTGCAGGAGGCGCTGAAGGCTGGCGTCATCGGGCCCAACGTGTTCGCCAAGCTGCTATCGGCCGAGCGCGCGGTCACCGGCTACACTGACCCCTACACCGGGGAGCAGATCTCCCTCTTCCAGGCCATGAAGAAGGGCCTGATCGTCAGGGACCATGGCATCCGCCTGCTGGAGGCCCAGATCGCCACGGGCGGCATCATCGACCCCGTGCACAGCCACCGGCTGCCCGTGCACGTGGCCTACCAGCGCGGCTACTTCGATCAGACGCTGAACTTGATCCTGGCGGACCCGAGCGATGACACCAAGGGCTTCTTCGACCCCAACACGCACGAGAACCTCACCTACATGCAACTGCTGGAGCGCTGTGTGCATGACCCCGAGACGGGCCTCTATCTGCTGCCGCTCAGCAGTGAGCAGCCCCAGCTGGTGGACGGCACCACCCGGCGGGCCTTCCAGAGCCTGCTGCTGTCAGTGCACTGCGGGCGGTTCCGGGGACGGCCGGTGTCTGCATGGGAGCTGCTCAACTCAGAGTGCTTCAGTGAGGCCCGGAGGAGGCAGCTTCTGCACAGCTACCGACAGCGCAAGCTGTCTCTGAAGCAGGTGGCAAATCTGCTGCAGAGGGAGTCAGCGAGGTGTGCAGACGTCACGCTGCCTGCGCTGAGGGGACAGGTCACCCCTTACCAGCTCTTGGAGGCCCACATCATCGACCAGGAGCTCCTGGACCAGGTGCTGGCTGGAGCAGTCAGCCCCGAGGCCCTGCTCCACATGGACGGCATCCGCAGGTACCTGCGGGGCTCAGGCGCCGTGAGTGGCGTTCTGCTGCCGTCCTCCAACCAGAGGCTCAGCCTCTACCAGGCCATGAAGCAGAAGCTGCTGGGGCCCAGAGTGGTCCTGGCCCTTCTGGAGGCCCAGGCAGCCACCGGAGCCCTTACTGACCCTCAGAGCCTGGAGATCCTGTCGGTGGAAGAAGCCGTGCGCAGGCAGGTGGTGGGGCCAGAGCTGTATGCCCAGCTGAGACGGGCGGAGAACTCCATGACCGGCTTCAGGGACCCCTTTTCTGGGGAGCGGGTGTCCCTGTTCCAAGCCATGAAGAAGGGCCTGGTCCACAAGGAGCAGGCTGCCCGCCTCCTAGAGGCCCAGGTAGCCACAGGAGGGGTCATTGACCCTGCAGGCCACTACCACCTGCCCATGCCCGTGGCCACCGAGCGTGGCTGCATTGACCAGGAGATGGAGGTGGCCTTGTCCAGCTCCTGCGAGACCTACCCCACACTGGATGGCCGGGGACACACCAGCTACGTCCAGCTTCTGGGACAGTGTCTGAAGGACGATGCCTCCGGCCTGTACCTTCTGCCCCTGCAGGAAAGTGCTCCTGCTGTCCCCACAGACCAGCAGGTTCAGGAGACCCTGCAGGCCACTCAGGGGGCTGAGGATGGTACGTCCCTCTGGGAGCTGCTGGTCTCCTGCCACTTCACAGAAGAGCAGCGGAGGGGCTTCCTGGAGGATTTCCGAGTGGGGAAGGCCACCGTGCAGCAGCTGCAGACGGCTGTGCAGAGCTGGGTGCGGGAGACCAAGCTCCTGGCACAGGCCCGTGTCACAGTGCCCGGCCCTCGGGGCCAGGTCCCCGCTGTCTGGCTGCTGGACGTTGGCATCATCACTCAGGAGACCCTGGCGGCACTGGCTCAGGGCTCAAAATTGCCTGCCCAGGTTGCTGAGGAGCCTGCGGTGAGGGCCTGCCTGTGGGGCACGGGCTGCGTGGCTGGCGTGCTGCTGCAGCCTTCGGGGACCAAGGCCAGCATCGACCAGGCCATGAAGGATGGCCTCCTGCCCCCAGGCCTTGGGCAGAGTCTGCTGGAGGCCCAAGTGGCCTCAGGCTCACTTGTGGACCCTCTGACCAGCCAGAGACTATCAGTGGAAGATGCAGTCAAGGCCGGCCTGGTGAGCGGGACGCTGAGTGAGCGGCTTCGGCAGGCAGAGAGGGCAGTGACTGGGTACACAGACCCCTACTCAGGGGGCCCCCTCTCGCTGTGGCAGGCTGTGGAGAAGGGGCTCGTGCCCCAGAGTGAGGGCCTCCCGCTCCTGCAGGCCCAGCTGGCCACGGGGGGTGTGGTGGACCCCACCTATGGGGTGCACCTGCCCCAAGCGGCAGCCTGCAGGCTGGGCCTCCTGGACGAGCAGACAAGTCGGGCGCTGACTGGGACTGACAAGGACAGCAAGTGCTTCTTCGACCCCAGCACGCGGGACGCGGTGACATACCAGCAGCTCAAAGAGCGCTGTGTCCTCGATGCTGACACTGGCCTGTGGCTGCTGCCCCTGCCCCAGGATGTGGCCCTCGAGGTGGACAACCACACAGCAGTGGCCCTGAGGGCCATGAAGGTGCCCGTCGGGGCTGGGAGGTTCAAAGGGCTTACCGTGTCGCTCTGGGACCTGCTGCACTCAGAGTACGTCAGTGTCCAGAAGTGGCGGGAGCTGGCCGTGCTCTGCCAGTCAGGACGGGCCACGGCCCTGCGGCAAGTGGTGAGTGCAGTCACTGCCCTGGTCGAGGCCTCGGAGAAGAAGCCCCCAAAGGCCATCTTCAGGGGGCTCCGGAAGCAGGTGTCAGCCAGCGACCTGTTCAGGTCCCAGGTGATCGACAAGAAGACACTAGATGAGCTGAGTCGGGGGACAAGGACAGTGCAGGAGGTCACGCAGATTGACAGTGTGCGGCGTTGCTTGGAAGGAGGCAACTTCATCGCTGGGGTCCTTATTCAGGCCACAAAGGAGAGGATGAGCATCTCAGAGGCCCTGAGCAGGCACATCCTGCGGCCCGGCACGGCCCTGGTGCTGCTGGAGGCCCAGGCAGCCACCGGCTTCCTCATCGACCCCGTGGCAAACCACAAGCTGACGGTGGAGGAGGCCTTCGCAGCAGGGATGTTTGGAAAGGACACCTACCAGAAGCTGCTGTCGGCCGAGCGCGCGGTCACCGGCTACACCGACCCCTACACCGGGGAGCAGATCTCCCTCTTCCAGGCCATGAAGAAGGACCTGATCGTCAGGGACCACGGCATCCGCCTGCTAGAGGCCCAGATCGCCACCGGCGGCATCATCGACCCCGTGCACAGCCACCGGCTGCCCGTGCACGTGGCCTACCAGCGCGGCTACTTCGACGAGGAGATGAACCGCGTCCTGGCGGACCCGAGCGACGACACCAAGGGCTTCTTCGACCCCAACACGCACGAGAACCTCACCTACATGCAGCTGCTGGAGCGCTGTGTGGAGGACCCCGAGACTGGCC
>VMDR010017839.1:0-19719 GCA_007922815.1 Macrotus californicus | reverse complement strand
TAGGTAGAAGATAGACAGGGGGAGGTTAAGAATAGTATAGGAAATGTAGAAGCCAAAGAACTCATATATATGACCCATGGACATGAACTAAAGAGGGGGAGTGTGGGGGGAAGGGGTGTGCAGGGAAAGGGGTGGGGGGAGGAGATGGGACAACTGTAATAGTATAATCAATAAAATATATTAAAAAAAAAAAAAGAAATGCTGGAACTCCCTGAGGGTCAGCCAGATATCAGCAGTCTCCTTCTTCATCCATTGGTGCCATCCCTTCCACACACAACCCAAGAATAGCATGTTTGACTGTGTTCCAATTCTTCTACCTGCTAGATATGTACATTGAAACAATCAAATTCATTCTCACTTGCTTCATCATTTAAATGGTCATAAATATAATGATTGCTTCTGATGGGTCTTTTCAGGGTCAAATAATAGAATGAATATGGTGGCCCCTGTAAGCAGTAAAATGATATACAAATGTCATCATTGTTTTTATTTGTGTTCCTTTAGGTCAGAATATTATTTAAACTGGAATACTTATTCATTAAGGTAACACTTCATAAGGCAACATAAGTGTATTATCAGGAGGCAGTGATGTTCCATAAGATGTTCTGCTATTAAACTGAGCAATGACACGCCTTCTCACTCTTCAGGAAAAAAACTCAATGACAGAATTTTTCTCAATCCTAAATTACCATCAATTAGGTTTTTCTTAAACATTGGGGTCCAATTTTGCATGTCTTAACAGTTGTATGAATCCAATGAGATCTGATTTAAAATCATTAAGTATTTCATTTTGTGCTTAAAGAATTACTCTTTTGTGCCATTTCACAAAGAACATCTTGCCAGGCAAGATACTGAGTACTGAGGACACACGTGTGAATAGGGTACCATTCCTGTATTCTGGAAGCTGAGTGCTGGGAGAGAGTTGGTGTGAGGGTAGATGGGTTAAAAGTAGTTGCAATAAAGTAAAAATAAAAATAAAATCAGAGACGCCCTGATACCTGTGTGTAAAGGTCTTACATAGACATAAAGGAGGGTGTGTTGTCCAGTTCTTAGGGGCAGAGGGTGGATTCAGAATACGCTTCATGAAAAAATGACTCTCAGGCCAAGACTTAGAAAACACTGAATAGTACAATATTCCCCTCTCTCTCCATTTCGTGGGCTCACTCTGCTGAGGCTAGTTCTTGGATTTACCTTCTTTCACAGGATTCAAATTCAATTTCACTTTAAAATTCAAGATTTCCTAAATAGAAAACCTATTACCACTGAGCCTAGCAGTCTGAGTTACAGCCAGACTGTAACAGAGAGTGGATGGAGAAAGATTAATTACAGTGCTTGGGTTTAAAAGGACAAATGAATCTGACATACCAACATGACAAATGTATGTGAGACCAGCACTAATTAGCAATAAAAAAATACTTATCTTCTAAATACACAAAGCACATGTTTTCAGTGACAACTCATTCCACTCTTAATCCCCACACAAACATGTGGGTCAAAGAATGCTTGGGTCAAATAGGTGCTTTCGTTCCCGGTACCCACACGAGCTGCGCTAGCCCTCGAGTAAGAGGTATTCGTTTGCAAACAGGCAGATGAGCCCGAAGGACCTCTCCACTCATAAAGCTATCTGTAAGTGGGCAAAGAATTCAAAGGCAAGTTAGTAATTCTATTCTTACCATCCTTTCAGTTTTAAGGTAGAAGAACTTGTTTAATCCCTGTTTTGGGAGACCAAAGTGTTTATGCCTAATCTGGATTGAACAAAACAAGTCTGCTTCTGGGGAAAGGGTTGAAAGAGCCCCAACCCTGGATCTACCAAAAACAGTTAGCAATTATTTAGTTATTCAGAGATTCCTCCATGTTTTGAACACTGTTAGGCACTGTGTGCTGGTCCTTCCTCAGGGAGAACTTCCCTTAACACCTTACCAAAAATAACAACCCCACATACACTGTCATTCTTTGCCTTTATCCTGCTGTGTTTTTTATAGCATTTATTATTTCCTAACCTTATAGTATAAATACATTTTTAAATTTCTATTTCTGTCCACTACCATGAAACTTTATGTAATGGAGACTTTGAAAATTTTATTTAATTATGTAAACCCAGTGTATAGAATAATGTCTGGTACATGAAAGGCACTCAATAAATACTTGTTAAGTGACAGAATGAGTGAATGAATGAATGAATGAATGAAGTTGAATAATAACTAAAGAAGGAAATAGCCGTGGGCCCTCTGGGATTAGAGTTCCTCTGTAAGCTGCTGTGAATTCAGGAGAAACTGCTTAAAGATGATTCTGGGCCAGTTCCCTCACTGTTGAGGACCAAGTATCCTCAATGGGGATCTTCTAAAGAAGGTTTTTCAGGGAAGGCTACCCCTCATTGTGTGGGGCGTCCCTGCCAGCAGCTAGAGCTTCAGATAAACATGAGAAAACTAAATTGAGTTCGAGGCTCCCTGAGATGCTTACAAAAGAAGGCCCTACAAATAGAGAGGAGGGAGCAGGTTTGGGGGTAGGGATGGCTCAGGAAGTCTTGCCAGAACATGATTCTCAACTTTCCATCCTCAGACACTGTTGGCTAGAGAATTCTTGCTATATCCCAACAACTTGTACCTATAATTTGATTACTGTTCTCTTCCTCTTCATTTTCCTTTTACTGCCACCATGTAAAGTGATGGCACACTCCTGCCATGGGTAGTCTATGAGGAACAGTTGATCAACTGAAGGCAAACACTAATTCCTGTAGTTACTCCAATTGACTCATGATTTATATTCCCAGCATCATTTTCCCTTTCCTCTCCTGTAGGATTTAAGTCTGGGTGGCCATTGAGGATCAACTCTCAGGATGAGGTACAATGTATGATTTAGGGAAAGCGAATCAACCTATTCAATCCCCCTGGTTACACAGACTGGTTCAGGCCAATGAACTTCAAGAAGGTATTTATTGCTGGAGACTTTGGGGAATAAAGTTCCCTTATCCTTTGTCAATACATGTAGTTAGGAAAGTATGTAGTCCAGGAGTAATGGGCAGCCGTTTTGCGACCCTGAGGTCAGCTAGCCTTGAAATAAAGCAGAACCACAAAAGGCAAGAGAGAATAAAATAAACAGGGTCTTCGGTGACATTATTGAACTAAAAGAAACTTGCTGAGCTCTGGGTTTTTCAATAGATGCAAGTCAATATAGCCATTTATTATTTAAGTCAATTTGAGCTGTTGTTGAAATTGATAACTGCCTGATACATTGGTCCTAATTCTTTTTCCCAAGTTAAGGTGAATTGGGGAAGTTTGTCTTTAAACGTGAACTCAGAGGAAGATAGATGTGGTTTTGCTTTCCCATCTTTTATTATGGATCAACTATTCAATTTTATGACTTGTTTGGAATCAAAACTGTACACTTGCATGTTTTGGAATCAGAAAGAGATCTGGAACTTTGAATCTGAAATACCCCACTCATAAACTAACAGTCAGATATCTTATTGCAAAATATTCCTCCATATTAACTGGTACTTACAAAATATTTTTTTTTTAAATGGCTATCTAGAGAAGTTAAATGTGTCTAGATATTAAAACATCATTTATTTACACTCTTTCCATATACTGGCTGAAATATTTCTAATTGATTTAGACATGTGGAATGCTTGAGATGGAAGGGACATTAGGCAATATGGTATAGCAGTTAAGAACATGACTAACTTGCCCAAGATCAATCGTGGGAAAGTTAGTTAACTTTCATTTAGTAGATACTGTTGGTGCCCTACCCAACGTTCATGTCCTTCCTTCCTCTGTTTTGGTGGGGCCCTAATTTGCTCTTCTCCACTTGACCAATGTGACTCAAGGGAAGCTACCTTTTTCTCTAGCTCTAGAAGTGGGTCCTGATTTAGCTAAACCAATCAAAATGATTTTACATTCCTCTGCAGTTCATGATACATGATACAGATCAGGCCGATAAGGCACAAGGGAATTTGCTTAGAGTCTCTAGGACAGTTCCTCTAAGAGGATTTCCTTTAAGCAATTTCTTTCCTGAGATTTAACGTGAAGAAGAAGAAAGCCAGGAGTCCTGACCATTGTTGACAACCCAACTTCAACCATGAGGAGACCCAGCCTTAGGCTGAAGTCCAAAGAATATCAATGGCAGGGCAGAGAGATGCAAAGAACTTGGGTCCTTGAAGTCATTCTTATAGATGAATGATCAACTTACTCTAAAGCCCACTCTGCCTTTGAACTTTCTGTGAGTTATGTGAGCCAATAAATGTCCTTATTGTTTAAAGCTCTTTGAATAGGGTTTTCCATCACTTGCAGCCAAAACACTCTCACTGTTAAACTCATAGGAATGTTTGGAGGAGTAAATGTGATAGTTCCTGTGAAGTACTTAGCATAATGCCTGGGTCATAGAGTCATTATTATCATCTAATTTCTCTTTGTATAAATCATTTGCCCAAATTAATACAGACTGCCTGTTGAAGTTCTGTGAGATTAACCCAAATGCATCCGATCAGAAAGAAGGCCAACCCAATACTCAGAAAGTTAAGTCAAGAAGGCTGATGACACAAGTACTAAAATCCTAGAGGCAAAAAAAAAAAATGTCAAAATGCACACAGAAGGATGTTTACACAGTGCTGGAATCAGACACCTTGTAAGGTGCAGTGAAACTGGGCCAGAGTGGGTCTCTTGGTCACTAGGCTTCCAAATGGCAATCCCAACCTGTCCTAATGGGTCTAGCTGAGGTCTTAAATTAAAGACCCAGTGAGACAGCATGGTAGTGGCAGAACCTAGTTAGGCACCAAGGCCTTATTCATAGTCCAATGCCCTTTCTACTACACAAAATTCAATTTCATTCCATGGGCACTTATTTTGTTAACATTCAAAAGAATCTTCCTAAATTTCTTAATTTCTAAATTACATTGCTTCTCAGCCTTTTGGTTAACATCAAGTGTAAATTATTTAACATTATAGAGTGTAAGAGGCAAAGTGGCCACTTCCCACTTCAAAGTAAGTTAGTGGTTATCTTGGGGTGGAAGGGAGACCTGGGACATTACTATCTATACTGTGTATTCCTACAATGATTGTAGTATTTGCAGAGCATGGAAAAGTTTCTCTTTGTATATCAAGGAGACTGGTCCTTTGTTTAATAAGCATTCAGAAGTCCCTGTCACTGCCCCTTCAGATCAGGGCAAGTGATTGATTAATGAAGAGCTACTCTTCTTTTGCCCACAATTTTCTGGACCATTTCTAGACGTGGCCCCTTTGAGAGTAACAGGCATTCCCAATGCTCCCTCCATACATCCTAAGTCACCCAACATAGGGCAAGCATGCAGAAAGCCAGCTCAAACAGATGGTGTTTTGAACTATCCAGAAACACACTTGGCAGGGGCGGGTGATCGCACTGCACCTACAGAAGCCCCAGGAAGGAACATGCCATTTAGTCTCTGGGCACACTTCCTCCTCTGTTGGCCACGCCCCCTTGATGCCCTCTGACCACTGACATTCTAGTCATATTGGCCGATCTCGTTCACTATGGTGATGTCAGAAAGCAGGTCCTGTTTTCTGCCTCTCCTGGTGGGATGTTGCTTCCACCTCCTCACTGACCTCAACACACCTTAATCCTTGGCACTTCCTCCTTTCATCCAGCTTCTCAGTTTCTCACCGCCTGCTTTCTGGAAAGGAACTAATGAGTTCAATCTCACTGAGTTGTAAATGATGAATCAGGAGGAAGATAGAGAAGATGAATTGTGTGCCCTTGCACTGTGTGCCTTAAGACACCTATACAATGTCATTTGTTGTTTCTTATATGTCTTTGGGGGGTAAAATTCAGCTAGACCCAATTACCAGCCACTGTACAAGATTATGACAGGAATCATGCAAGTCTCCTGGCATATGAAGGTAGCAATTTCTACCCATAAGACTCATTTCCCACTCTTGGAGGTGTTTTGATCTTCTCAGTCACCCTAGTGACAGAAAGTGTCCCTGGAAGTGTTACCCATTAAGCAGGCTCAATTCATACCTTATGAGCCATAACAAATAAAACCTAAGCGATAGAGTTATAGTGAGGGTTATCAGAAAATACATGCAAAGAGAAGCCAGAATGTCCCAAGGCAGGCTGCCCAAAGCTAAGTTCATTATTCCATTATTACTATTACTCAGCAGAGAATGGCAGCTCTATTCATTCTGTCACCCTACTCACTTCTGCCCCCTTGCTCTCCCTTTTTCCTCACCTACACCCATTAATATTAATGATAATAATAGTGATAATGACATAATTGAGCATAGTGTCGAGCACCATGCCAGCACAGGCTTTGGAGTTGGGCAGACCAGGAATTGATCCCAGATCCACCTCTTAAAAGTAGCATGACCCCATCTGACTCTGTTTCCTGTAAAATCCAAGTAAAAATAGTACCCAACTCATAAGGTGTCATAATGATTAAATTTGTCATTGATATAAAGGTGCTTAGCCCCAAACCTGGCACATAAATGCTCAAAAAATTGTAGTTATTAACATTATTTTCTCCAATCCTCATGAGAACCCATTGAATAATTATTATTATTCTCATCTTACAGACAAGGACACTGAAGTGGCCAGGAAGTTAAGTGACTTGCCAAAATCTTCACAGCCTGTAAGAGATAGATTAGGGACTTAAACCTGGTTTGTCTAGCTATAAAACCCAAGTCCAGAAATAGTTACAAAATTTTGGGGACCTGGTACAAAATCGAAGTGTGGGGGCCCGTTGTTCAAAACTACCCAAGAATTCCAAGGCACACCAGAGACCAAACGCAGGCCTGTGCCGGTCTCACACCATGCAGCTGGCCCTGCCCTAGCCTTGTATCTGGCCCAGTCATAGCGATTTGAACTTCTGCTGGACTCTGTCCCTGCCTTTCACTCCTAGTGCCCTGGTTCTAGCTCTCAACAGCTCATACCTCCCTACTGCATTTGCCTCTGACCTGGTTTGTCTGGGTCTATCTTATCCCAGCCAACCCATCAGCCACCCAACTGTCAACATTCTCTTCCCAGAGAATAGCTTTAATTACATCCTTCTCTTTAGATATTCTCTACTCACTACCCGTTGCTCAACAGGATAAAATCAAATCCCTTAGGGTGGCATTCAAGGCCCTTTACAGTATGACCTTTGTCAGATTGACTCCACTACACAATCTTCAGACCTGTCATAGCAGGTTATTCCCATGCTTTATGCTACCCTCACACTTGCCTCCTTTGGCACTCTGGCAGGAGCTGCTTCCTCTCAGCTGAGAATACCCTTCAATCATCTTTGCCTATTATTGATATAATCTCCTTATCTTTAATAGACCAGCTCAAATGTTATCTTCATCACAGTATCTTACCTGACTTTTACCATTTGGAATGAATTTCTCCTTCCCCTGTGCTTTCTTTGGATAGCTTTATACCCGTTATAGCAGTCTACCTTATATTAGGGTTAGCATGTGTCCAGGCCTTTGGAATTAAGCCGATTTGGATTCAAATCGCAGCCGGGGCCTTTCTAGCTGGGTGAATTCAACAAGTTACTGCGTGCTCTGAGTGGGAATAACGACGACTCAATAAGATAACACAAGCAGAGTACTGTCTATGCCTAAGGGGTACACCACAGAAGTCATTTTTTTCCCCTTGCCCTTAGTAACAACGATTCCTCATTCACCTCCCTCAGTGCCTGGCACAAGGCCTCACCCACAGTAGCTACCTAGTTTGCCCAACCAGTTAACCTAGGCCTGAGTTTTCCAAGGACCAGCCCCACTTAGGCCTCCACTTTAAATGCCCACCCAAGCAAAAACCTATGCAGGCTGCCTGCTCTAAATAAAACCCTTATCTACCCACATTAATTAATAGTTGTGGATTTAACATCGGGACTGGCTTATATTAGCATCCACAGAGCCTGAGAACATTTTTAATAACAAGAAGTCATGACTCTGGAGCCATTGTGCCTTTGGCAGCCCACGTTTAAAGATCAGTTACTCCCACACAGTTTCTCTGTCTCTTCTCAACCTAAATTATACTAGCTGTTAACATTTGGAGGCAGAAAGCCTGGTTGGTGTGAGTCAACGGGGAAGCTTAGCTGACACAAATAAAGAAGGCTTTATTTCCTGGGTTAATGGTATCAGCTCCTCCCAGTGATGCAAGGATGCCAGTGGGGGAGGGTACCCCCGAAGGCACAGCCTCGGGGACCTATTTTGAACAAGTTCTAGAGGTTGATTCTGGCCTTGAGGTCCCTGAAGATTTATGCTCATTCTGAAAGGCCATCTAACCCAAGACAGTGCCGGTGTCTGTGACCCAACTCCCCGCCCTGCGCCTTGCCCTCTGCCCAGAGCTGGGGTGCTGGTGGTTAAGCCTCTGTAGAAAAGCCAGCTTTAAGACTCTTAATTACTAGTTTAAATAACATGTACAACTGGCTTTGGTAACATGATATATTTTATTGGGTTTGTTCATACACATGCCAAATAGAGGCTGGGATTTGTGTGCCTAAAAGTTACCTATTTTTGGCCCTTTGACCTGGAATTATTCAGGGGTGGAGGTAGGGGAGAAAAGGGACACTGGCAATGTCCAGCCCTTCAAGCCAGTGGGTGGCTGACAGGTGCTGCAAAGATGTTTCAATACCAGAACTTGCCAGGTCACCTCACACATTGAGATTTTACTAATCCATACTAAACTTGCCCATTCCCCCATGGTCATTTATGGGAGTGACCACCAATGAGATTGAGTGTCCACTAATAAGTGTCACATGATGATTCATTCATAAGGAGAAATAACAACTTGTAATTTTTGATATTCAGAGACCCTTGTCCTTTTGCTAAACAGGAGACAGCTTTGCTTTTCTATTGCCCCCAGCCTCCGGGTTTCTAAGCTCTTTTGTATCATGGAACATTTTGTGTGAGAACTTGGCAGCAGAAGGCCTGGCCTCAATGAGAGAACCTGGGAGCCCAAGTGCACAGACTTCCCGAAACAGAGAAACAAAGAGAGCAGAGGCCTGCTCGGCTTGGCCGGCTTTCTAAGGCAAGAGAGGTGTTTGTGGTCAGTGTGAAAGAGAGACTGAACATCCCTAGGCCCTAGAGCAGCGATTTTCAACCTTTTCCGTCTCATGGCACACATAAACTAATTACTAAAATTCTGTGGCACACCAAAAAATATATACTTTTGGCCAATCTGACAAAAAAATTAGGTATAATGTTGATTCATTCACACTGGACAGCCATCATTGTGTTGGCCGTTGTCATTTTTTTATTTGACAACCTAAGGAAAAAGCGATCAGTACCCCTGACTAAATAGTCAGATATTCCCTTTTTCAAAATTTCTCACAGCACACCGGTTCACTGCCCTAGAGGATTAGTTTCCTGGGACTGCTATAACCAAGTCCCAAAACTGGGTGCTTTATTTTATTATTATTTTTTAACAAGCAAAAGTTTATTTAGAAAGTTGCAGAGGTAGAAGAAGTGAGCCAGCTTGGCTGTGCAGACTCAAGAAACAAGTTACAGACACAAAAGAAGGGCCCTGGGCACTCGGGAGAGAAAAAGCAAGGAGGCATGCCTCAAGGGGGAAGGTGTGGGCGGCTTGAGAGAGAGGGAGCCAAAAGTGGGTGCTTTAAAGCAACAGAAATTTATTCTCTCAATATTCTGCCAATTGGAAGCCCAAAATCAAGGTGTTAATAGGGCCCTGCTCTCTCTGAAGCCTCCAGGTGAAAATCTATTCCATGGCTTCCTCTTAGTTTCTGGCATTGCCAGGAATCCTTGGCATCCCTCAACTTGCAGACTCGTGATTCTAATCTCTGCCTTCATCTTCACATGCTCTCTCTGGGTGTCTTCACATGTCTTCCCTCTGTGCATGTCTTTCTGTGACTCTCCTCTCCTTGAAAGGGCACTAGTCAGATTGGATTAAGGACCCACCCTGCCCCAATAAGACTTCATCTTCACTAATTACATCTGCACTAACCCCATTTCCAAGTAAGGTCACATTCTGAGGGTCTGGAGGTTAGCACTTTTGTCTTAGTCTACTTGGGCTGCCATAACAAAGTACCACAGATCAGGTGGCTTATAAACCACAGACATCTATTTTCTCACAGTTCTGGAGGCTGAAAGCCCAATATCAAGGTGCCAGCAGGTTGAATTTCTGGTGAGAAATCCCTTCCTGGCTTGCAGACAGCCCCCTTCTTGCTGTGTCTGCAAAAAGTGGGGAAAGAAAAAGAGAGAGAACTCTCTGTGTCTCATATACGGGCACTGATGCCATCACCAGGGCCCTACCCACACACCTCATCCACCCCAGAGCCCCTCCCAAATGCCTCACCTTCAAACACCAGCACAGTGGGGGCCAGTGCTTCAACATATGGATTTTGAGGGGATACAAACATATGGTCCGTAACAGACTTCAACAAATCTCTTAGGGGACAGCTGCTATGGGTATACACCTACCTGTGCAGGTACAGGGGTCAGCAGAGACAAGGACACAGGTCTCCAGCTAAATCACAACCCTGACACAGGCATTGGCACCTCAAATTAGTACAGATAGCCATTTAATACTGAAATCTGCATGGAGTATTCCCTGACCTTTGAGAGGGGCAGGGGTTAATCCAGGGAAGTAACTTCCCCTTCTCCCTTAAAAAACGGAGCCAGCTGAAGCAAAAGGTTCTTTCAGCAGGTGGGGGGGTAGGGGGTAGGTAGGATCCTGGAAGCTGTTGCGGTACCCTGAGTGGGACACAGCCTGGTAGGACTCCCATGTCACCATCATGGGCCAGTTTTTTCTGCTCACGTTGTCCACACAAGTGCTGTCTGTGGAAGAGATGTCCCACAAGTTTCCATCTTGTAATGGCAGTCCCTGCTCTCTGCCCAACCCTGCAGGTCACAAGACAAGCCTGAAGGCCTTCCCAAAGGATGGTGCCTTTTGGCTGGTCCTGCCTTCCAGCCCCCACCCTGGGTATTTAAGTAGGCACCAGCTTTGTTGGAAGCACTATGCTCACCACTATTAATAATACATCGAGAGTGAGCCTGTCTCCAAGGAACTCCAAGTGCTTCACAGACATTATCTAATTAGCCATCACCCAAAGCCCTGCTCCAGCAAAGCCATCAAAGGAACAGCTGATTCAGAGCTGCGAAAGGACAGAGACATCCTAGGGTTCTCTGTGAGGGCACGAGGCAGGGTGCTTCCACAGGAGGCAAGATGACACCACTTCCAGTGAAAAGGCTATTGAAAACTCTCCCCTTATCCCCGGAATTGGAAGGCTGGGCTGACAGAATGACGCAAAACCCCAGAAGGTGCATTCCCTCACCCCTTGAACAAGTTAGTCATCAGCCCCAGGTACACTGCTATATGCCAGTTAGGGCACTCAAGATGAATACTCACGCTCTGCCTTTCCATCACTGGGTGTCGGCCCACCCCTTCTACCACTTACTTGCAGCTTCTCCTTAGAGCTTCTCTGAATGGGGCCACCAAAAGTGGGGAGGGGTTCATGGAGGGGAGCAACCAGTGTGATCCCCTTGGAGGTGCCCACCTTCCCCTGGATTCTCCCCATCTTCCCACCTCACATATTGCCTCCGTGTCTTCAGTACCTATAATAACCAGAGGATTCTGCCTACCAGGCTAAGCTCCCCAGCCTCCCCACACAAGACCACACATGTGGAGTTTGCACATCCAATGAACTGACTTCCCCTGGGCACCTGGCTCAGCATCTTGTTGCCACCTGGTAAGTATTCTATGCATATTTGTGGATATAGAATGGAAATACAAATTCCTTAATCCTCTCAAAAATCCTCTGTGGAAGATGGGGCTGGAATTTTGATCTGCACTTTTCCAATTAGCAAAATGAGGCTGAGTTTGTTGGGTGACTTGCCCAGGGTCATACAGCTTACAAGTAGCAGAGTCCTGAATAGAACCCAGATCTTCCGACTTCCCGGAAGGAATGCTTGCCGCTGTACCATGTCCCAGTCCACCTGTTCCTCTTGTGTAGTGCAGAAAGCTCACATTACCAAAACCATCGTGGCACTGGAACTACATATGATCATCTATGGCGAAATAGACCAGTGACGTGGTTGTGAAATGAAAGCACAAATCACAGTCTCCTTGGAGGAAAATGCCTCTATTTGAAAAATCAGACCCGTTTCTATCACATTTCTACATTTTGGGATAGCATCGCAGGGCAGAGTGATGGACAGAGATCAGAGGCAGAGTCCATGATTGCTTTCCAAAACTCATTCCAGAACTGACAAGGGTTGACATTAAGGTTCCATATGAATCTGAGTCACAAAAGAGTTAAGACAGCTCTTACGCAGCATTCAGTGGTTACAAAAACACAACGCACTTTCACGTGAATCATTTCATCAAATTGCAATAAAGACCCTCCACGATAACATCCTAACATCGTTATCCCTATTTTTACAGTTGAGAAAACAGACGATCAGGTTCCTTGCCTAGAGGAATAGCTGGTAAATTTCATATTCCAACCCGGATGTTCTGACGCAAAGTTGGTGCTCTTCCCAGCTCTTCACAGTCACCTTCCCATCTCCTTTTGTTAGGGTTTCAGAAGTTTCGCCTTGAGTTTTGTTGATACCTATCTGCATCTGTTCTTGCTGTGTCAGACACCGCTGCTGGCCACTGACACAGCTTCCCTCTCCTTCACGGCACTCAGGGGACTGCACTTTCCTGCCCCCTGGAAGTTGGACGTCACCATTTGGCTTGCTTTCACCAATGAAATGTGAGCAGAAGGGGTGCGTGTCAATTCCAGCTGGAATCATTTAACTGCTGGGCTGGCCTCTCCAGCCTTCTCCCCCCTCTGCCGCCTCCCACCCCCACCGCCGCCCGCCACAGTTATAGTGAAAGCACGTGCTGACAGTTGAGCCTCCATCAGCCTGGTTCCAGGAGGGACCGCCATGAGCAGAGCCCTCCTGCTGACCTGCACCAAACATGAGCAAGAAATGTCTTTATTGTTCCAAACCGCTAAGACGTTGGGTGTGTTTGCTACTGTGGCATAACCTAGTCTAACCTGACTGATGCACTGCACAGAATTTCCTTTGGAGAATCTGTCCAACCTCATGCAGTCTTGGGTAGGACTGAATCTACCCCCAGCTCTAAGGGGTAGACCCTGATTGACAGAATCAATCAGCATAAAGTTATCTTCTGCCACAGTGATTGGTTTAAGTATGGTTCATATCCTAGGCCAACTAACTCCTAGCATTTGTGTAGAGCAGTTCAGAGATGAGCCAATCAGAGTGAAAGTAAAAATCATACAATGATTATGGAAAGCAGTGCTTTCTCCCCTGGGTAGGAGTAAGCCCCTAGCCCTGCAAATGATCATCCTCCAGGGGAAGGAGCCCTGCCTGAGGACAGAGGTGAACCCCAGGCAAAGACAAAATCCACACATTGTAGACAGAGAGAGCAGAAGCCCACAGTCAGTTCTAGACCTTTCAGAAATGAGCCAGTAAGTTCCCTAATTCACTCACCCAGCCTGAGGTGAGCTTTCTGTTACTTGCAATTAAAAATATAATGACCTTAACTGATCATTTTAAACAACTCCTTCCCTCAGAATAATAATCCACTGAAGGATTGATATTTAAATATAGATCTATGTCTACAATCAGTCCTGTGTCCTTTGGGGGCTTAAAATTTTGACTTTTATTAAGTTGCCAATATTGCTTAGAAAGGCAACAGAAATGAGTTTTAGAGTCAGAAAGGAATCTAAAGAACATATGGTCTAACTGTCTCATTTCACAGATAAGGGACTAAGGTATAGAAAAGTACAGTCCCTTACACTGAGCAACAGCTCACATCTGTGCTCTCCGGTTTCTACTGACCTCTGATCCCATCGAGGTAGCTTGTGCTGTCTCAGGGTTGTTCTGGGGATTAAAAGGAGATAAGGTACATAAAGCTCCTCGCTTAGTGGCTGGCTCTGTGTGAGTAATCAGCAATTGCTGACTGCTTTTTATCAGTGACTCACATTTTAGTATTGAATGGGGTGAGGGAAGTATAAATAGCTGACACTCCCCTTATCAGTGATTATATTGAGAGAATTCACCCAGAGCAAAGAAGGAGCCAGGCCCTTGAACTTGACCCAGTCACCAGCCATGGTCATCTGCAGAGAGACAGGTTGACCCTAACTCCCCTGTGGTCACTCAGGAGTGCGCGTGCCAAGCACACTAGGGATTGGAGTTAATCCTCACAAGGAATCAGCACTTGTAACTGTGTCCTAAGGAAACCAGGAGTTCTGTGAGAAGCCAAGAGAGTTTTGATGGTGAAATTCTGAGAAACACTGGAGTACTAGCTGCCCAGACTGGCCAGCCCTGCAACAGGGTACAACACAGAGCAGACTTGTGCCTCCACCCCCTCCATAGGTAACAGTAGAACATAGACAGCCAGGAGCTTGGCACCCTGTGGGGAAGAGGCAGAGCAGTCACAGTGGGGACAGATGGTTGGGAATGCCTATGGGACACCCCTAATCATTCTCAGAAATACCTAATAGAGATTCTGCAGGGTCTGGAGGTCCCAGTGAACCTTTGAGGACAAGGGCCATGATATGAGTGGCTGCAGTAACAAGGACCCCATGTCTACCACGGGCTGTGGAAGCCTGCAGAGACATGGCCACAGGACGTATGCCTCAGCTCTGATTGAACAAACAGCCTTAGAAATGGAGCTTCTACCTCTGGGCAGAAGGCAGGACACAGCATGGAAAACCTCCAAGGGAAGCCCAGGTCACCAAAAACAACTGAGCTCTCTCACAGTTTTTTAAAAAGACAGCCCTGGAGAATGCTGTTGTTTGCTTTGGGTTCCGGTTCTCAAAATTTGGATTCAGTGAGATAACAAACAGAAGCCACCTTGCCCTGTTTCTGGCACAAAAGGAGCACAAAATAAATGGGAAGCGTCTATCTCTACTTGTCTTCAAGGTGTGAATCTCACCTGAAGATCAGTTGGACCACATACCTTTAAATGGATTGCCCAAATGGCATGGGCTCTGTCAAGGTAAGAAACAGCCAAACCTGCAGAGAATTTTTATAAGGATTTATCTGATGCAAACGGATGACAATTTCCAGGAAGCAAGACCTTAAATGCTCTGTAGAATGACAGTTTTGCAGTTTCTTTTATGCATTTGAAATTAAGGAGGGAACATAAGGAAGATTACATGAAGGTGAAAGAAAGCAAGGTGGGGACTGGGTTATATAGGAGAGTTAACAAGAATATGTGTTCTCTTGAGGGTGGTTATGCTTATTTCAAAGGTGTGTTAACCTAGCTGCACAAAAACAATGAACTGGGCTTGTTTAAAGAAGAGATAAACCTCTTACTAAAAAGGTTACATGCCAAATAAAACAAAAAATAAAAAATAAAAAGCCACATGCCTGGGGTGTGACTACCCACCATGACCTGCCCAGTTTGCAATTTATGATCAGATCACCCAGCGAGGTCACTTTCTGTAGATCCTCTTTCTCATCCACCACTCTCATGAAGAATTAAATGCTGAAAGATGTACTTTCCTAATTAGCTGTTCATTTGTAGTTTTGCCTCTCATTCTCTTTATTTGTAAACTGGAGATAATATACTCCTATGCTACTTTACCCATTTCATAATGAGGATTAAATGAGATCATGATAAAGGACAGAGTTTTATCACAAGCTGAAAGGCTGAAAGACCATAATTTTTATTATTCCAACATTTCTCTTAAGTGGGTGGATACTAACTCACAAAACTCCTTCCAAAAGAAGCCAATGTTTCTGGGACCACCCCTTCAAAAACTAAGGTGGCAGCCCTCTCTTCCTCTAGCAAACTCATTTTTTAAAGAAACAAATGCATGGGATTTATCTGATGTCCACCTTGCTCAAGCAAATCATTTTTCCAATCTAAATTCAGTGATAGCTGCCACAACTGTCTACTTTATATTTTGCTTTGGTGACAGGAAGAAAATGAGGCAAACTGTAAAGGCGTGCTCTATATTTCATTCCATATTACATAAAAACCCAAAACACACTAATCCTTTGTAGTTGTTTCCAGAGTCAAATGGGCCAGAGGTGGAAAGAGGAATTAAATAGCAAAGGTGGTAAATTGATGGTCAGAGGGCAGCTCGGGAGGCAGTGGCCATAAGGGGCAGAGAGAGACAGGCAGAGGGCTGGTCATAGGTCAGCCATAGGTCAGGGTGCCCATCACCTGCACCCCACCCACATCCACGTAATGTCACCCACTGTCCACGGTCTCTCTCTTCCCTCACAGCTCAGAAAGCCCACTCTTAGGAAAGGTTCTAACAAAAATCATTTATTTACACCTCGAGGTGGATATAAGGCATTCCATTCCCTCTCTCTAAAGGGACTTCCACTTTGATTCTTATCATTGTGTAAAAGCTTCCATTCAAAATTCAGTGCCCCCCAATGTGAGGAAGTCCTCCAGGATGTGGCTTCGCTTACCACTCCATTCTTCTGCTCCACCAGCGCTCTGTCCCAGGCACGCTAACTGTGCCAGGAATGTGGTGAGAAAACAATCATCCCTCTTGATTCTGGTGGTAGTTACACGAAACGACACGTGAGACAGAGTTGACACACTCGCACATAGTGGCAGGCCTTCACGAGGGCACATCTAACCTGTGAATACTCCAGAGGCTTTGTGGGTTGTGAACCTTTCAGTTTCACGGTGCTGGTATTGTACTACAGCTACACAGGGGACGGGTTTCGGGAGAGGGGGGCTGATGGATGCACTGGACCTCCCAGTACTTTTCTTTTTAGGACTTCGTATAAATTGATCTTTATTTCAAAATAAAAAGGTTACAATAAAAATGCATCAAGTTCTCTCATGTTTTTATCTTTTGTGTTAGAACTTTATCATTTTTACATATACCATCTAACTTTTCTTCATCCTTGAAAATCAGTTCATGTGTCATTGTATAGCACCAAGTAGGCACTCAATAAATTTTGTTAAATGAATAAACAAATGGTCTCTGTTATTTCTGTGATAAAGGACGAGGCTGTTGAATTAATAAGCCAGCATAATTTGGCAGTAAAAAGTAGGCTACCTGACTGAAATCCCAGTTCTATACATTCCTCTAGCTGTGTGACCTTCTGAGTTTAATTTCTTCATCCCAGTAGGAATAGTGCTAACATCATAGGGCTATTATAAGGATTAAATGAGTTAATGCACTGTGACAGACATATATATTTGTTCTCCTCCCCAGTTCCTGACATAGAGCTTCTAAAAAAAACCCTTGGAATTTCCTGAGTGATAAGAGCATTTTTTGTTATTCATAACAAGCCCCTTTAAACCCTACCTGAGTTTATGCTAATACATTAACACTGGTGGCCCCTCCAGGTGGGGGCTGATTGCCAGATAAACTAACCATGTGATTAGAGGGTTAGAACTTTCAGCTCTACCTCCAACCTCCTGGGAAGTGAAGGAGCTAGAGATTGAGTTCAATCACCAGTGGTCAATGATTTAATTAATGATGCCTGCATAATGGAAACTCCTAAGATGGGTTCTGAGAGTTTTCAGGTTGGTAAACACATCAAAAAGTGTTAGAAGGACTACCAGAAAGGGCATGGAAGTTCCACACACCTCCTTCACCACCATCCCTTGCCCTGTGCATCTCTTCCATTTGGCTTTCTTGAGTTGTAGCCTTTATAAGTAAAACACTTTTCCTGCATTATGCGAGTCATTCCAGCTGGATGTTCAAAAGTATGAGTCATAACCTGGAACTTAAAATTGGCATCTGAGGTGGAGGGTGGTGGGTGCAGTTCTGTAGAACCTGTGGATCTGCACTAACTCCAGGTAGAACTGTACTGAATTGTAAGCTACTTGGCTGGTATCTGGAGAACTGGTTGGTATGAGGAAAAATCCCACATGATTGCTGTCAGAAGGGCTGAGAGTAGAAACAGTTTTCAGATGCACATAAAGTGCTTAAAATAGTACCTGGGCATGTAGTCAGCTCTCAAATTTGGCTCTAATTATTTCCAGGATGCCTTTTCTGACCTGTCTTCATCCCTATCCCTGACCCCACACTCCCCATCAGTGCTCAAAACATCCTATGCTCCCCTACCCAGCATCATCTTATCATTGTGCCTGGTTATCCACTGCTTCCAGCCAAGATGGAGGCGTAAGTAGACACACTGTGCCTCCTCACACAACCAAAAAAAGAACAACAACAAATTTAAAAACAAAAAACAACCAGAACTGACAAAATCAAACTGTATGGAAGTCAGACAACCAAGGAGTTAAAGATGAAACACTCACCCAGATCAGTAGGAGGGGTGGAGCCGGGCAGAGAGGACTCTCAGCAAGGCAGCGGCTGGCAGAACCAGACAGTCCTACACCCATGTGCAGATAAACTGGGAGGAACAACTGGGAGGCGAGGCAGACCCCGCAACCCAGAGTTCCAGCATGGGGAAATAAAGCCTCAAAGCCTCTGATTAAAAACACCTGTGGGGGTTGAGGCAGCAGCAGAGAAACTCCCAGCCTCACAGGAGAGTTTGTTGTAAAGACCCACTGGGTCCTAGAACGTACACAAGCCCACCCACCTGGGAATCAGCACCAGAAGGACCCAATTTGATTGTGGGTAGTGAGGGAAGTGACTGAAAACCTGCAGAGAGCTGAGTAGGCAGCATTGTTCCCTCTTGGACCCCTCCCCCACATACAGCATCACAACGCAGTGACGTAGGTTGCCCCGCCCTGGTGAACACCTAAGGCTCCGCCCCTTACTAAGTAACAGGCGCGCCAAGACAACAAAAATGGCCCAAATGAAAGAACAGATCAAAGCTCCAGAAAAAATACAACTAAGCAACGAAGAGATAGCCAACCTATCAGATGCACAGTTCAAAACACTGGTAATCAGGATGCTCACAGACTTGGGTGAATTTGGTCACAAATTAGATGAACAAATGAAGGATACAATAAGGGAAATGAAGGAAAAGGTACAGGGAACCAAGAGTGATGGGAAGGAAGCCAGGACTCAAATCAATGGTATGGATCAGAAGGAAGAAAGAAACATTCAACCAGAACACAATGAAGAAACAAGAATTCAAAAAAATGAGGAGAGGCTTAGGAACCTCCAGGACATCTTGAAACATTCCAACATCTGAATCATAGGGGTGCCAGAAGGAGTAGAAGAAGAGCAAGAAATTGAAAACTTATTTGAACAAATAATAAAGGAGAACTTCCCCAATCTGGCAAAGGAAATAGACTCCCAGGGAATCCAGGAAGCTCACAGAGTCCCAAAGAAGTTGGACACAAGGAGGAACACACCAAGACACATCAGAATTACATTACCCAAGATGAAAGATAAAGAGAGAATCTTAAAAGCAGCAAGACAAAAGGAGACAGTAGCCTACAAAGGAGTGTCCATAAGACTGTCAGCTGATTTCTCAAAAGAAAGCTTGCAGGCAAAAAGGGGCTGGCAAGAAGTATTCCAAGTCATGAAAGGCAAGGACCTACATCCAAGATTACTCTATCTAGCCAAGCTATCGTTTAGAATGGAAGGGCAGATAAAGTGTTTCCCAAATAAGATCAAGTTAAAGGAGTTCATCATCACCAAGCCCTTATTCTATGAAATGTTAAAGGGACTTATCTAAGAAAAAGAAGATTAAAAAATAGGAACAGTAAAATGACAACAAAGTCACAGTTATTAACAACTGAACCTAAAACAAAAACAAAAACAAACTAAGCAAACAGGAACAGAATCACAGAAATGGAGATCACATGGAGGGTTATCATCAGGGGAGTGGGTGGGGAGAGAGGGGAAAATGTACAGGGAATAGGAAGCATAAACGGTAGGTAGAAGATAGA